>NDFZ01001551.1:0-14217 GCA_002192655.3 Mamestra configurata | reverse complement strand
CTATAGATAAAGCAATTTACACAAGTTATGATTGCATTAAAGTTTGATATTAAGCAGCTATATGGTTTAAGAAGTACATATGAAATTACTATTTGTATGAATAAAAATACGTTTTTTGTTTACATTTTTTCGAATTACGTGAACTAAAATGTAACAAACAGCAGATTTTTTATAATTGATTTTTGTATCATATCAGCAGTTTTTTTTAACAATTTAATTGATATTAACATATATCGTGTCTTTCATTGACACCTAATACCTAGAACAACTTTGGATGGTATTAAAAAAAAAAGTTTTTTGAAATAACACGGCAGACCCACTTTATAACTACAAAACATAATAATAAACTAGCAAAACTGCCACAAAAAGAAATATTTATTTTGAGTCAGCTATGAATTCATGACATTTGGATTCAGGTAGAATAAAGCCGAAGTGTTTTGGAAACCAGAAAATTAACATAAAACTTTAAGTTGACTTACGCATATGCATCTACATACAAATTATGATTTTTCTTTTCATAAATCTTATTTTTTTTAAATTTTAAATCAACTGATCAAATTTACTATGTTCACTATGTTAAAAAACCCTTTGCTCGTAACTGCTTTCATTTTTTTTTATATGACTATAAGTATGTATTTTTATTTCTCAACAACTAAATAGGTACCTACTGAAACATAAAAATAGCAAAACATTTATTTATTTATTTAACAACTTATGTACACACATTTAATAAAAAGATAAGAAGAAGGAAACGGAAAAATAGGTACAAAGATGATGCTTAACAGCAGACAGAGTAAAGAGAGTAGGCAGATCTATTTTTGGTACTTACGACATGTTTTCATAGTATGGACATGCCTGAGATCCCGGGATTCACTGGCATTTAAAAAATATATTTGTTAAAGTTGGTAATATTTTTTAGCGGTACTCGTGTGTACGCATATGCCACTAGTTACATCTGAACTTAGGTAAAACTACATTTAACCGCATAAAATTAGATGATGCCTACACTTTCGTGAAACAGGTTGCGGTGGTACGTAAAATAAACGGATAAATTTGAAATCCCGGGATCCTGGTTATGTGTCCATATTATAATATATACATTTGTGGTAATTGTCCCGAAATAGCTCTAGTTTTTTTTTAATATTTCGGTGATAATCCCAACCTTAAAGAAGTTCGCAGTTTCACCACCTGAAAAATTACACCCAACTTTATCTGGAAAGTTAAATAGCTCTACATGTAACCGACATGGAAGTCTATAAAGTTATCAGGTCCAAAAGGTAAGGATAATGGTTATCGGATTTAGATAAATAAATAATGAAGTATACCGCTAGGTATCAAGTTTTTGAGAATTTTTCGAAAATTCCGTTACATTCCATTCCGAAACAGTGTCCTAAATCTATAACATATTAAATAAAAACGTTAGGCATTATTGTTTTATAAAATACATCTAGCGCCTTTATAGACTAGGCAAGAATAAAGTTAAGAATACAATTAAAATTTGCGTATTTTTTATACTTTTCCTCTGGATGGTTCTCAGTCCTCAGAGGAGTTCGCAGTAGGTAACTAACCTAAAANAGAGGAGTTCGCAGTAGGTAACTAACCTAAAAAATATGTTGGCAAAATTTGTCCAAGGTCAACTGACGTAGGTACCATGTTTTCCCGGTAATAATTGACACATCCCAACACCTAGCCGCATTCCTAAAATGATATCATTTTTATACAATCACACCAATGAGGAAAGACTCAAGACATTTAATATTACAGTCAATATTTTAAACTTTGTATCTTGTATTACAAAAATTTCGAATTTCGAAAAAACCGGCCAAGTGCGAGTCGGACTCTCGAATGAAGGGTTCCGTACCATAAACCAAAAAAACACTTTTCTTTTATGGTCTCTTAATTTTTAATTTATTTAATTTTTATTACTTATTCGTTGTTATAGCGGCAATAGAAATACACACTCTGTGAAAATTTCAACTGTCTACCTATTACAGTTCTTGAGATACAGTCCACTGACAGACTGACGGACGGACAGCGGAGGCTTAGAAATAGGGTACCGTTGGTTATCCTTTAGGTACGGAACCCTAAAAACTAACTTCAGACAACGGTTTCGCCTGCATGAAAATCGTGAATGATCCCAAAGGAACGTACTCTTGTCTTGGATAGAAATCCTATCCTGAAAATATCTGAGTCTTATTGAGAAGACTAATAATACCTAATGTTTTTTTTGCGAGCGCGGAACCTACCTAATTACGATTTTCATACCATCAAATAAAGTAAAATAGAACAGGAAAATATAAACAAAGCAGTCCTTAACACAATAACAAAACATTGACCACAAACAAGACGGTTTGCTTTTTTGTGCGCGCCAAAAATAAATCGGCATGAAATTCCGCTACGCTTTGCTCTGACCGAGAGCCCTATTGCCCTTATTTCGTCATATATGTGTACTTGCTCGTATGTGTACTTGCCCGCTGGTCTTGTAAAGGCTCCCACAGACACGACGCAACGCGATAATGCGACAACCATTCGTGTAGAATTTTCCTAAGGGTTTAAGTTTATCTGTATAATCCGTTGAACAATTTATATAACGGTGACCGTCGCATCTTTGGCGCATTATCGCAACTTACCTGTCGACTTGCTTCGGAAGACTTGACGAAGTAGTTTAACTTTACAAAAAGCATTGGAAAGGGCTTAGGCTCCGCGCAAACGGGCCACCGACCACGGCCACCGGTGGATGTGGTCGGTGGCTCGGCGACAAGCTGTTTACATTATTTTCTATGGAACCGTCGCACACGTGTAGCAAGTACCGTCCCCCACTCCCGACTCAGTGTCTGCGACACGCCACTGGTGGCGGCCACACGCGACTCAAGTGTCTGCGACATGTCACAAGTTGTAGCGGTCAACAATCATGGCAGCAACTGACCGCCTTCGTTTGCGCGGTACCAAAGGACGTGGCGCGCGACGACCACCGGTGGCTGTGGTCGGTGGCCCGTTTGCACGGAGCCTAAAGTGTTTAAAAATGACAGAAAAACAGACTAACTTTACTCAATAGTATTTAGTGAAACTAAAGAGCAAGACATGGTAAAAAAATAAAGTACTAAATCAATCTACGAAGACATTTTAAGTCCATTGTTAAGGCTTATAGTTATAACTTGCATAGAAGAAATAATTGGTATTTACAAAACGTTTCAGGAGTTGCAGTGTTTGGGAATAGTCTGGCGAGCTTGTTCAAATATGTACTAACGCCAGCACATCAAGCTACTTTATCGCTAAAGCTCAAGTTAGGTTCAAGGTTGATTGGGAAAATTTGACAGTTTCGGGTAGCTTGATGTGCTAGCGTCTTTACCTATCAGTCTATTTTGAATCAGGTACCTATCAGAACAATAACACTCTTCTATTAAAATTAGGATTAGTCTTATGTTTAACGTTAACAAATGCCAAGTAATGAACAAAAAATACGGATATTTGTGTAGGAAATACAAATAAATAAAACGTGTCTCGCATAATCGCATTAAATGGAATAGAATATTATTTATATAAAAAGGGCCAACAAAGAATTTGTTACGAATGACATCATTGTGGTTTGGATCTAAATGGAGCTGCACAAAGGTCGCAAGTGGGTACTCTGTGACCTGTACACAGACTACCTACTCACGACGATTTTATCCTGTGACTGTTCAAGTGGTAATCAAAGTCAAAGTCAAAGTCAAAACGTTTATTTCAATTAGGCCATTAAACGGCACTTTTGAACGTCAGCGTTTACAGTTCAGTAAAATAATAATATTACATTAATAAAGTGACTCTACTGTCCATTCGGAAAGGTAGATTCTTATGGAGAAGAACGGACAAGAAACTCCATAGTTACTCTTTTCAAATAATGATTTTACAAAATTTGGTATACAAAAATTAATTTAATATTAGGTATGTGAGGACGATACACCCAGAGTATGCTACTTATAAGAACAAAGTATTACCAGCAGAGGTAAACTTATTCATTTTCTAAAGAAATTTAGGTAAATGGTACTCACATATTTACAGGTAATCTTAATAACCATTAATTAAACAGAAAATAAAAACACAAAAAAGAAACAGTATACCTATCCATAAAGTTAATTCATAAATCAACCAGTTTGATTTTGTCTTCACGCTTGATTGTCCTATGGAGCAGGACCAGCATGTTTCCAAGCATTCTTATCCTGAATGTATCCTGAATGTAATATAGTTATCACCAATAACTATAACTTATAAATAACTTCCCATGTGACTTATTTATATTTTAGACTGTCACGGTAACACACCGTGTTTGGAAACAAATTATCAACTCGTCACAAATTAAACGTGATGCAACTGGCTGTGCAATATTCAGCCATCCAACCACAGCAACAATCGCGACATTGTTCTAATTTGATTTATTGTTATATTAACTGTGTATTAAATAGGTATATTTGATTCCTGATCCGTCTTAAATGTATTTTATTACGGACATTCTAATACAATTAGGTCAGATTTTCCTTAAACATATTTTTCCTTAGCAACAAACTAGTGGGACACGAATCTGTTAGTTTGACTGTAATTATCTAAATGAAAATCACAGTTCAAAATGAAGCATCATGTGTCCGTTATTCGGAAAAAAGCGATGTTTGAAAATTGCTCCTCAAGCGTACATACGTCCATTGTTCAATATGACAACCAACAACTGTGCGTCGTAGATAGATCACGCATTTATTATTTTGTAACAATATTTTATCAATCAGTGTCACAATACGATTGTATTACAAAACTGAACTGTGAAACATTTGAATAATAAGATACGCAAAAACGTCACCTTGAACTAAAACCCGATGGCATACGCCTAGTATAGACGCTAGCAATAACTCAGATGCGCTTAGCGTCGAATTTTCTCGAAGATTATTTTGCCAAAGTGCTGTTACGAATGCCACGGTCAAAGCAATCTTAGAGAGTATACGGTCAATTTCATGGTAAGAATTATTCGACGTTAACATCGGCCAGCGGATCCGCCTGCGTGAAATTCGAGACATATTCTTAGGGAACATACTCCCGGAATTTAAAGTATCCTATAATGAGTTATAGGATACTTTTTATTCCGGGAGTATGTTCCAGGACATGGTCCATCCGTGCGCTAAGTTTCATCTAAATCTGTTTAGCCGTTAAACATGAAGTGGTAATAAATAGATAGACAGACGGACAGAAAGGCCAAATTGCTTTTGTTTTGTGATATTAGTATGGATTGGCCATTGACCTCAAAGATATATCAGCATAGTAGACGGGGCCAGCTAGGGCCAGAGCCTGCCGGGGTTGCGGCATTTGTTCGAAAGAGTCACCGCGGCCCTGGAACGCGAAGAGCATTAGGAGGAACACGGATGGGTTTTTAGTCAGTAAGAGTCTGACACTCCTTTCTGCTCCACCCAGAGCGGAATGAGTCATTTGATGGTTGCCCATCCTTAAAAAAAAAAGTATGTATTGACAGAGCTCAGTACCTAGATGTCAGGACTTTATGAGTATCGTGGCCGCTAGCATTGCTACTATCTGTAGTCCCTACAGTAGAACTTATAGATGGTACAGGGTGTTAACAACAAACACAAAGTTTCATCTTCGTCATGAAAGTTACTGTTTCAGCTTGTTTATTTTGTCGCTTCTTGCGGAATTGGATATGCATACATATTTGAAATTGAAGCGAACACAATACCTAATGTGTGATCCTGGTCAGCTAAGTAATCAGTGTTCAATTATGACATTCCGATGACATAAGCAATTTGATAGCTCATCTAGACACAGCTATTGGAATTTTGATAATTCGTGCATACAAAAAAAAAATACAAGAGATGTATCTGCTAAAGCGATATGATCTTGAAAAAAATGATGGTGCTGCGTTGAATTTCAACTAAATTGATTTATTTTTTTAACGTGGTTTGGTTTATTAAAATTCTCTTTTTGTAATGTGGCATAAAAAACCTTTTTAACCAAAACATTTTTAATTATTATTTTACGACATTTTACCAACAAGTTCCAAAGTTTTTTTTTTTTTAACTATGGATAGGAAATTCTACATTCAGTTCCATGTTTAGATAATTGGTATATTGAGCACATAACATCATTGGCGGTCCAGTTATCTTTATATAGAATTTCGCAACATACATCCTGTCAATCTCAATTATTCTCAATGCAATATTAATATCGAAGTTGCATTGAGATTGAATAAAAGCGTCTATAAATAAATTTTCTTTTTTTTTACTTATTATAATTTACGAGTATTAAAAGCAGCTGCAAATAAAATCTGAATCATGGCTTATCTGATAGTAAATTGTATTGAAGTTCTTTTTTTTTCGATTAAATTAATTATCTGTATGAAGACAGACTAGACTTTGTTCCGTTAAGTCAATCGTGACCTAAATAATGAAATAATTACTCACTTCACTTATTCATATTGTTTATAATATGATTATTCTCTATGCAATTATTGATGGTACACATTTTACAAAACATTGAATCAGTTGAGTTTTTGTAGCGGGATCCAAGCATAGCAGAGACATTTAAAATATTTTTAACTGCAAGTTAATGAATCTTTTTTATTCAATTTCTGCATGCCAATTGAAGTGTCGAGTACTTTATACCTTTGTCAGTTTTATTTATTTAAACTTTAAAGCTAAAAAAAGCTGAAGTACTGAGCAGACTACTGCATACATAGAAAGTTAGATATATTTAATTACTAGATAACAAAGGTCTAGTTAGCTTTACCCTTTCACAAATCTCTAATTAACTTGATGATCAAACTACATACTTAATAGCCTGGGGGGCTACTCTCTAAGTTCGAAGTCCGTAGTTTCGGGCTTAGTTGCGTCTTAGTATTCTAGTCCGTTTCACCTAACCACTAAGAATTAATGACAACACGATTCTTAGTTCGGGTTCGGATATAATCGTAAGTCCTTAGGTGATACGGAGTAGAATACGCCCGCAACTTAGCCCGAAACTACGGACTTCGGGTTTAGAGAGTAGCCCCCCAGTTCTTATGAAATACCTACATCAGCATGTAAAAGGTTATTTCTGGAAGTAACTCGTGATACGATTTTGAAGTTCTTTCACAAATAGAAAGCTCCTTTGTCATTATGTTCATTTTGATTCCGGAAATTTCCACGATTCCTTTGGTTTACACCGGGGGCGAAGCCAAAGGATATGTTAGTTATAATAATAATAATAATGCTAAGACCCTGCACAACCGCGAGATATGCAGCCTTAGGGAGTTCTTCCTAGAGGCCGACGTGGGTATGCATCGGGATGTGGTAGCAGTGGACAAAGGCCTTACTGCGCTCTCCTTGGCTAACGAGAACTGGCGCAAACCTGTGGTATTAGATACTAATGACCGCAGGGAGGTATGGCAGAGCAAGGAGCTTCACGGACGCTTTTACCGGGTCCTACATGGGCCCGATGTAGACTTTCTAGCGTCCGTAGCCTGGCTGCGTTTTGGTGACCTCTTCGGGGAAACCGAAGGTTTTGTCTGTGCGATTATGGACGAAGTTATGATGACGAACAACTACCGGAAATACATTGTGAAGGACGGTACGGTTGACATATGTCGGGCATGTCACCGGCCCGGGGAATCCATCCGCCACATTATTTCCGGTTGTTCTAGTCTGGCTAACGGAGACTATTTGCACAGGCACAACCTTGTAGCCAGGATTATCCACCAGCAACTTGCTCTTAAATACAATCTTGTGGAATCGGAGGTACCGTACTATAGGTATGTGCCCGACCCAGTTCTCGAAAATGGCAATTGCACGTTGTATTGGGATCGGTCTATCATCACTGACAGGACTATTATTGCCAATAAGCCTGACATAGTGGTGATAGATCGACTAGAGCGTCGCGCAATGATTGTTGATATAGCAGTCCCTCATGACGTGAACCTCGTGAAGACTGAGAAAGATAAACAAACGAAGTATCTTGACTTGGCTCGCGAGGTTGTCGACATGTGGGATGTGAACACAGCAGTCATTGTGCCGATAGTCGTGACGGCCAATGGCATAATTGCCAAGAGCCTCGACCAACATCTAAAGAGGCTCTCGTTGGGCAGCTGGATCAAGGGCTTGATCCAGAAAGCAGTACTCCTGGACACGGCGCGCATAGTTAGGAGGTTCCTCTCTCAGGGGCCCTGACCACCGGTAGCTTGGACCCTGTTCCCGATACCAGTGGGCTACTATTTTTTATGTTTTTAAATATTTTTATATCATTGTATTTTAATATTTAAAAATGTAATTTGTATGTATATAATATGAATAAAGGAGATAATAATAATAATAATATCCTGGGACAACTCACACACGGTCATCCGATCCCAAACTAGGCACAGCCTGTGCTATGGCAACCAGACAACTGATAAACATACTTATATATTTCTAAATACATACATATTATAGACAAATTACACCCAGACACAGAACAAATGATCATGCTCATCACACAAAGATTTGTCCTGGGTGGGAATCGAACCCACGACCTGCGGTTAAGCAGTCAGGGTCACTAACCACTCGACCAACAGGCCAGTCGAAGGCCAGTTATTAAATAGTATAATTATAGACAATTCGCACCCTTAGAATTAAAGTGACTTAACTTAAAATTCCTGTTCCTTACAATTTTGACATTTAATTGATCTTAAAAATCATACTCTAAATCCCTGTGGTGAAAAAGAGTCCAAATAATGAGTGAGAAAGGGACCTAACTACTTTTTTAAGATTTTTTTGCTTGTCGCTCGCAATTTTTGCGTTGGGTCACTTTAATTCTAAGGGTGCGATATATACTCCCCTGACCGAATTACGATCACGGTGGCCGATCCCAACGGAGATCAGCCATGTCCGCAGGAGGTATTATGAGATATTGTGTAGTGTACTAGTGTGTGCGTAGAGGTGCACTCTCTGCGGCGCGTTCCCACTATGTCGTGACGCTTTTATCATTGGACGACTGTCACATACGATTTGTATGTAAAAGTCGTGGACGACGGATAATCGCGTCGTCCTATATGTGAACACCTCCATTTAAATACACAAGCCACGACGCTTTAAACGACACGATAATCTGTCGTCACAACATAGTGGGAACGCGGCCCTCTCATAGCACGATGGGACGGGGAGAGATCAGGCGCAGGACCATCGACTTTACGTGCTTTCCGAGGCACGGAAGTGTCACACCAGCTTTCGAACTTCGGGCTGGTACTGAGAAATTCCTGTATATAATGTTTTACACGTTTTGCCCGACCTAGGAATCGAACGCAAAACCCCACGCTAAGCAGTTCGGCTTTCGACCACGAGTCCAACGCGCAACGGGTCAGTTATTTAATATAGTGGATATATATTATGTATATGTATTAAGGTCGCGAGTAAGGAAGAGGATATAGAAACACGCAACAACAATATCTTTCCACAATTACGCATTAAGAATACATTGAAATAGTGACAATAAGGTACCGCGGAAGTTAACCTAGCGGCAACCTCTGGAACAGCTGTTGTTAATGTAAATACTGAAATAGACTGATACTTTTAGTCTTTTACAAATAATGACAGAATCCAGGAAAAGATTAAAATTATACTGTTAGACAAGGTGGAGACGACGATACGTCAATAAATCAAAATACTAGCAATACTAGTTCAAACGAATATGTTGCCTTTTATCACAGATTTCATGTCACTAACTGCAACAGACTGCTTGGAATATTTCGTCAGAATAGTAGTCACTATCCTTGACTAGTTTCAGTTTTTTTAACGTTTTATGCAATTGGAAAGTTATTTTTTACTTTCGGTGACTGGATTTATAATAGTTTCAAAATATTCCTACGAACCAGTTTTGCCAGTATTTTTATTTATTGTCGTATCGTCTTCTCCACCTTGTTTAATCTTCCATCTTCCTTGCCCAACAAACTGCAATCTAGAATTTCTTAGCTCTTGCCAAATTCATTTATGCCCGATACCAGCGACTGGAATTTCATCAAAACCCAGTCTCGAACCCTTATTTTTAAGGATGGGAAATCATCAAATGACTTCTTCCGCTCTGGGTGGAGCGGAAGGGCGTGACAGACTCTTACTCACTAAAGCCCATTCGTGTTCCTTCTAAAGCCTCGAAGTTCTCAACCCTTGCATCTATGTTATTTATACAACAGCATTAAATATGTTCCGTTTTATCTACTTCCTCACATTAATAACAACTTAATTTATTTTTATAGGCACTGTCAACAAAGCTATTTGGTGTACAGGTACAAATATTATTTTTTTCACTGCACTGCCAATATTTATTTCTAATGTGTTCATTGTAACTTTTTAAGCTTATGACATACCTACTTACGAGTGTGTTGTACAATAATTGTCTACTCAGCGTACTCACAACGTTGTTTAACAGTAGTTGCAAGTTAGTTGCCTGCATACCAAATTATTTGGTTGACTGTACACAAATCCTTAGTTTTTAATCCCTGTCACTCGTCATCTTTCGCAATTTCAAATGACCTCTACCTACATACCTTCCGTTTCCAGACTAATTATCTCGCGTCAAATCGGATGAAATTGCAAAATGCCTTGAGCAATTTTCTCAAATCGGAAGTAGGTATAAAATGTAGGGCAAGTGTCCTTAACTGGATTCCTAGACAGGAAGGTGCGGAGAGGCTATAGAATTAATTGCTTAGACTATAAAAATAAACTAACATACCTGTATTTCCTAAGCCAGTGGGTATTACATTTAACACGAATCGTGTCCCAGACAAAATTAAATTAAGACTCCACTGTCCGTCTGTCTGTCACCAGGCTGTATCTCATGAAACGTGTAAGCTAGACAGATGAAATTTTCACAGATGATGTATTTCTGTGGCCGCTTTAACAAAAAATAATAAAAATAAATAAAATAAAAATTATTTTATGTATCTTCGGGCATTAATCCATCATAGGACGGATTTGCATATTTGACATTCTTTCATTCAAGATGCACGTCGAGTGCGTGTGTAGTAGAATATTTTATTAATCAATTTCTATGAACTAACACACCCATTGCTTTAACGAAAGATTAGTAGATCTTAGTATTTATTTTTTGCGCCCAAAACACCACAGCAAAGTGCGTCAGTCTAAAAGTAATTTATTATAACATCAGTAGACATTTATAATTTCGTGCTATTCCATGTAAAAAGCACATTACAATCAGCTTGGTATTTCCAAAGGAATACTTCGAGCAAAAACTATGATTGTTATTAATAGTAATATAAAAAAAACGGTGGTCATCATGAATAACTAAATATCATCTAAGTATTAGTTACGAACGTAATATCCTATCCATCCGACTTATCATTTGGAATCTAAGATTGAGTTAATTGATCCTTAGTTAATTTTGGTGAAAATTACGTTAAAATCCACTTTTTTGACAATGTTTAGGTTGACCAATAATGGAATAAATAACTAGTAGGTAAAACCATTAGTTAATGACTACTAATTGACCGAAAACGCGTTTTAAAGATTTTTTTACCCGAATTTTAACTTTGGTTAAGGTGTACGGATCCAAAAAGCTCGCTCTTAGACAATTATTCTTAGTCAAGATGACAAACAAATAAAATTATTTAATACACAATCAAGCAAAACAGTCGCAAATTAACCTTTACGTCGGTCGTTCCGAACTTGAAAGAACAAACTGCTAAATCCCGATAAAAATCCAAGCACCCATATATGTCATAAACTCGGTAGTATCATAATTTTACTTTCAAACAAAAGAAACTAGACTAAACGATATTATCTTTGCCTTGACCGACAGTCCGACACACGGCGCGAGTGAGTCAATGAACTTTCTATGACGTGCGACACAGCTGAGCGATAGTGACGTCCACTGCTTGTTTTTTTGTTATTAATTTTTTTTTTACGCACCGATAATTGAATTATTTTTATTATGATTAATTTAATTTATGCTGTATTTATTTTCGCTTGCAAATCAAATCAAATCAAATTCTTTATTTGCATAATATTTTATTGTTAGATTTTGTCTACATTCTCATAAAAACCTTCAAAGTGTATCTTTCATACGTTCTGTCGTCAAAGGGTAGTTTGTAGTGAGATCAAGCATCTTTTTTATTTGTATGTGGACAAGCTCGCCGTATTTTTTGCAACAACCGCAACTCCTGAAAGTCCGAATCCCCGATATATGATTCAACTGTTTGGATCCCGCACTGGAATTATTCATCAGAAGAGAACAGCGGAGAAGTAAGAAAAAGCTCATTTCTTCACCTCCTTATCAAGCAAGAGACAGAACGTTTACACCTGGGTTCAGTCAGTAAACATAATTTGGAAGAGCAATAAAATTTTAGTTTGTAATTTTTTTTTTACATTTTATTCATTTATTTTACAAAATTTACTCTGATTACTATTAAAGAAGGCTACAAAGAACAATTTAAAATGGCTACAATTGAAATGCGTACCAAGAAAAATATTTTGACTTCAAATAAAATAAACCCACTCTACATATACTGAGGTGCCAAAAGAACAACGTTTTAAGTTCCAAAATAATTATACACTCATCAGAATAATTGTACGTGTTGTATTTATATTCTTTTTGCCTACCAAAATGGATAAATGCTCACCAAATCTTGTTATTCTGAAATACAATGTTACTTCTGTTACTAGGAGAACTTGGATGCAAGAGCGAGCTAAGCGAGCTCGGGATTTGGGGCACCCCGACTCGGACAGCTTAGGTTAGAAGGGGATGGCGTGGTCTAGTGAGCGAGCGAAGCGAGCGAATCAGACTCCTTTTTTTAAACTATAGAGCCCCGCGAAGCCCCAGCCCTTAGAAAACCTTAGCCTTATTTTTATCAGATATTTTGCCTTTTTTAAATTAAAATGATTAAATTCCGTCCTACCTACTCGGAAAGCTGTGAATATGCTATAACAATTTTGGAAAAAGGTCAAGTAGTAATTTGTTAGTGAAAATCATAAAAACTAAGTTCCTTTTTCATAATTTGCCAAAAGACCAACAGGTTCTATAAATATCCAGCCTTTTAATTCGCTGATTCTTATTATTTTATGTTTGTTTTTATTTGTGATAATATTAAGAGAACACACGTGAACCTTATTTGACTGGCCTGTTGGTCGACTGGTTAGTGACCCTGACTGCTAAACCAGAGGTCGTGGGTTCGATTCCCACCCAGGACAAGTCTTTGTGTGATGAGCATGATCATTTTTTCTGTGTCTGGGTGTAATTTGTCTATAATATGTATGTATTTAGAAATATATAAGTATGTTTATCAGTTGTCTGGTTGCCAAAGCACAGGTTCAGCCTAGTTTGGGATTGGATGACCGTGTGTGAGTTGTCCCAAGATATATTATATTATTATTATTATATTATTTACATACGCCAGCACCTTAAGCTACAATAAAATCTGTCAAATTTTCAGCTAGCTTGATGTCCATAACTACTCACACAAACACATATTTGAAGTAATCACGTGTGCATGATAATGTCTTGAGACATTATTTTAGTGTGGCATCATCATTCGCATTCACACATTTCGCATACTGGATTCGCGTACGGGACGGGAAACGGTCCACTCTCTATCATAGAGAGGATGCAGGGCCAATGTATTGGGTACATTGTAGGGCGATTATAGTAAGTATACGTGTTTACGTGACCTTTAAAATCAGTTTCTAATCCATACTATCCATACTAATATTATAAATGCGAAAGTAACTCTGTCTGTCTGTCCGTTACGCTTTCACGCCTAAACTACTGAACCGATTTTTATGAAATTTGTAACAGAGATAGATTAGACCTTGGAGAAGGCTACCTTTTGACGCTAGAAAAGGGGTTGAAATAGGGGATGAAAGTTTGTATGGGAAACCGTCGTTATTGAAGATAATAAATTAACCTTTGTATTTAGACACTTGTTAAAAATAAATAAACACATGTATGTTCAAGTGTTTTTGAAAAATATGTATCGTAAAAATATAAATGGCTGCTCAAAGTAACTATTCCACGCGGACGAGGTCGCGGGCAAAATCTAGTAAGTTATAACCAGTGATCGGATAATCGGGCGCTTATATACCTAAACTTCTTCCCGTGAAAGAATAATATGGACACTCCTTTTTGAATAAATAAGTAATCCCGGTTTCCCGGGATTGAACTATATTGTAAAAACAACTATAACAAACTTAATGAAATTACAGCAGTGGTTATTTTGATTTAGTATCT
>NDFZ01001550.1:0-14213 GCA_002192655.3 Mamestra configurata | reverse complement strand
TTATCGGTCCCTTGCATTATGACTGCTACAACCACTGATTTCTACCACTATCATCATATCTTTTCCGCATAAAATGTACACCATAGCCTTAAAACCAGGTCAAATATCTCCATCTGTACCTTAACATCTGTTTAACCGAGATTGGCCGTCATCTCCACGAGCCTTCTTATATATTTCGTCATGCGAAATAATTATTCTGCCCTGACGATTCTTTTCCACTTCGTGATATAACTCAAAGGCGACTGTTTTGTTTTCTTTATTTAAAAAAAAAACGAAGAAATTCTCTCATTAAAAGAGGTAAGTATTTCATTAACAAGGGAAGAAAAAACTACTAGAGGGAGTTTGTATAGTTGATGTATATGTCACCGGAAAATTGCAAACGCCGTGAGATTGTAAAATGTCGCGTAAGTTGTAAACTATTTTTTCTTAACAAGACACGGATATATTGGAAACTATTGAATTTGGATAGAATATACAGTTTACAAAACGATTTTTCATAATATATCGATAAATTATAATATAATACAGATTTTGAGTCTGCAACTTTCCGGTGATATATACATATATACGAGCGAAGATAGCGTTTTCTTGTTTTGTATTTAATGAATGAATTACTGTCGTACTTAGACCACTGGGCGACCACTACACACACTTTTAATAAACAACAAAATACTTTAAGAGGTCTTAGTGCAATGCGTCATTGGTATGATCCGCAGTGCTTAATCAACCATAGTGTCCGGTTCCCGATCAGTGATCGTCCCACTAATAGTTACAGTTACCCCGGCTTCAAATTTGTAACAATAAATCTTCTTAAATCTATCTTCTATCTATATATTAATAAAAATGAATCGCTAAATGTGTTGCTAAGCGCAAAACTCGGGAAAGGCTGGACCAATTTCGCTAATTCTTTTTTTGTTGTGTTTGTTATTGTCAGGAGAAGGTTAATATCCGGACGAAGCCGGGGCGGTCCACTAGTATATAAATAAAGATGAATCGCCGAAATGTAAGTACGCGCATAACTTGAGAACGACTAAAACGATTTAATTTTTTTTTTTTGTTGTGTTTTTAATTGCTAGGCGGGGTTAGTATGAAAGAAAATTTTGAAAAAAAAAAAACATCCGCGCGAAGCGGGGGCGGACCACGAGTTTGAGATAATTTTCTTTCGACAAACTGAGCCTGCGCTGTCGAATTTAGACGAAAATGGATTTAAATGGTCCTCAAAAGATGGCGTTAGAAAACAGAGTCTGCCATCAAAAATATAGGAAGACGTTGTACGCTTTCTCATCCTCGAAGGACCATAATGGACGAGGGTAGCGGCGGACAGAAACCAATGGAAGTGATCAGAGAAGGCCTATGTCAAAAGGTGCACCAAATTGAGGGATATATTATAACTACAGTGGAAACTGTAGAAGGCTATATAATATGGATTTAAAATAATATTTGTAATACTTAAGATACCTTTAATTTGTACCTACTCTAAAAAGTTTATAGTTCAGTTTTATGATACAAACACAAGACTCCGCGTTACCCTTTCCACAAATTCACACAATACTTGTTCATAAACAGTAAGAAATCCAAAACCCTGCCTGTAAGAATCTCCCCATTTACCTAAGAAAACGTTTCAAAGCTAAGAAGACAATACATTTTCGCTCCATGAACTGCATCCTCTCACCACAAAATGACGTCAGTTTCTTAGACTTGAAGATTCAGTGGCAAACGGTGCATAAACAGTTGGAGCACCAAATAAATCGTTCTGAGCTATAGTGGCTTTAATTATTAACATTCATAAATGTTCGTAAGTGAATTTATGCATGTGTTGCTTTAGCTTTGGGGTGTTTCGGGTTCTAGTGTTAGCGGGAGCTAAGTGTCTTGTGAATTTCTCGACATTGCCAAGGCTAGAGCATAAATGTATCGGCGTGCCCCTGACGCCAAGCCGCTAATTCGCCGTACTTTTGTCACGTATTTGTGACAAAAGTACGGCGAATGTCCCGCCACGAAATTAATCAGAAATGAACAAGGGAGGAGTAAGAAAACCGTAATTTCCACTTCCCTCCATATCAAGCAAGACACAGAACAGAACGAGACCGATAGGCACCAAGAGATGTTTACATCTGGGTACAGTATCGTAAGTTTACAAACATTCCCCGCTTACCGCTGCGCGAGGCACCACGCCTTGCTCAGGTAAGACAAATACGCTCATTTCCTGCGGAGAGCGCGCCGAACGTCCGCGCCGACAAATTGTGCCCACATAACCTTATTCTGAACATTTCCTGAACCATTTGTTACGTGTTTTTTTTTGTGATTCTTACTAAAATGTGCTAAAAATACTTTTTCGTAAGAGAGTTTCTGAGTATAGAGAAAAGAAATAAAGAAAGAATAATATTTATTGAGCACTTACATGAAACACGCACGGTACATAGAAATAAAAAATAAAAAAAATAAATGTAGGTATGCTAAGAACCAAGTGTGCGTCTCACGGCTGCACTAAAAAGGTCCATTTCAGCGATATGTCAGACAGCCTGATGCTGTCTGACGTTGGTTTTCTAAAGAACCTTAGAGCATCTATAACTTTACTTTTTTGCATAGTTAATTAATCAATTTACTTTTTATTTAATCCTTTATTTTAGGCATCTACAAGGCCCATACAATAAAATACTTAAACATAAAACAAAGACTATACTAATAAAATGAATACACAATTAGGTATTACAATAAATGGAAACTATTGCACACTAAATGACGGCGTCGTGTTTCGCTGACTGGTGTCGTGCAGCTGGCCGTGCAAACGTCGATACACGACACCCTTCGGCCAAAACTCTTCTTAGAGGAACATCTCGAGCTGATGTATTGGAACCCGCACCACAAACGACTTGAAGTTTGTGTTGTGACGCAACTCCAACTTCTCGACCCTCACAGTACAATTGATCTTTACTCTCATGTACTCCACAATCTCGTCAATATTCGTGGCCTACTAACTCCTAATCCCTCTAAGCAACAAATAGGTACTTAATTGTAGAAAGTCGCAAAACATGGCACATTTAAATTTTTGCATTCGCGTGCACTAATCAGCGAATAGCAACAAGGAAGAGGCTGAAAATACCTACCCTCCTCCATATATTACACGTATTACATAAACTAATTCACATAAGTACGAATACCATACGAGAATGTAACACCATAGAGCTCCAGAATACGTCCACAGCAACCTCACACCACCAGTAACAGCAGAAAGTTTGCTGCCTCCTTTTATTTATGACTTTTATGCCGTAAGAAATTCAACTTTTTTGCGTTCCCACCTTCTGATAGATCGCCAAGCGATTTGCTTTCATGTCGAAGGGATTTGCCGGAAATTGCCGAAGATTGCGGAACGTGAAATATTGGCGCGCATATTTTTGGTTCGTAAATTAATTTTAACAGTGGTAACAAGAGAGCTTTGTTACTTTTGTAATTTTATTGGCAATCGCAACTGACTTTTACGGTCGTTTATTTTTGTTGTATTCAATTTGCATTTTCGGGTTTTTTCGGGTAAAGTTTATTGACAAAGATATAGATCACTGATGTATCCGAAATACTTTAAGAAATCGTAAAAAATATTTTCTTCTCAATAATTTGTCTTTTCAAACATTTTATTTCAATTTGTAATGTTTATTAGAAATGTCAATTTCTAAAAAACAAATACAAAAACATTTAAAATGATTTAAATATTTTCAAAAGCAGGCTAATTCCAAGCTTATTTTATTCTATTCATGATTTCAATTTGCTATACTTACAAGTTTTATTCGTTTTAATAAGTACATAAAATCTTTGCATAAAAAACTTTGAACAAAGAGTTTGATATTGGTGAAAGTCGTCTAGACACAAATAAAACTGTTATTGAATATAAAATTGATATTCTTACTTCAAGACCTTCCTTTAATATACCAAAATATGAAATCTTGTCTCAGTAAACCCCTAAAGCCATTTTTCAACAACGTATAACATTGCGAAAAACTTGCACTGCAAACTATTCTATAACTAAGTTTACTTGATTTCAATATTATAATATGGTCATATAAAACTTGATATGAACACCTTCTATCAGAAAGATCCCGATTTCATGAGAATAAAATTAATTGATCAGAAAGCAATATATAGAGTGTAACGGAAAGGTTTGGTCATATTTAAAAACTGCTAATACCCTTGTAGATGAACAACTTTCTAAGAGGAAGTCAGTAAAATCCCAACAAAAAAAAAAACATGCGGGGCAGTCTTTGGGGACTGCCGCTAGAAGTGAAAACTAAGCGCATGATTTTTGTTCACCCAAAAAGTGCTCAACACGCCTAAAGAAGTTATCACTTCAAAAAATTGTAACTCCCATATTAATTTTGAATAGCTGACGATATCTTTGTATTAGGAAATACCTTTTTTTTAATATTGAGTAGGTATGACTTCCTGGGCCAGTTGTCCATGTACCGAAAAGGGCAAAAGCAGTTTTAAAATGTGACTAAACATTTCCGTTAGACCCTTTACACAAAATCAGACTTTTAAACTAAAATCGTTGCAAGAAAAAAAAAATACTAACATTTCTGTAGCAAACATTTATCTATTTTCACGATAGACCAGCAGTTCGGATACAACTGTTTGTATCCGAACTGCTGGTACTTTAAATCTGTATTCCGTCTAACGCGTTGCCTGTGTCTAGATCGAAATCTAGCCAAAAGTGAAAAGTGCCTGCAGGTAGGCGCCTAACTACATTAGGCACGACGAAAGAGCCGTTAGTTGAATTCTGATAGTTTTGGCGTCGCACGCGCTACTTCGGGTCGTAAACTCACTGGAACTTTACAGCATACTTATAATACTGAATTGTTAATCCATATATAATTATTTCTAAATTGCAGTGATGAAGAATCTGGAGTCATGCGTGGGATGCACCGTCTAGCAGGAGAAACGAGTCCATATTTAAAATAAAAAAATATATAAAAAGTTAATTGTTATTTAAATTTTACGCAGTACGAGACTTGACTGTTGAGAATGATTATTCTGAACTATTTAATTATTGCAACATATTGCCAAAACAAAACATGACCAAACTTTCAATAGATACTAAAAGATGAATTTAACAATATAAATAAATTAACTAAAAAACACGTCATCCTAAATTAAGAACTTTAGCTAACATGTAAACTTTTACCTTACCAAGAATACATATGGTATGAGAACACACACCTACATACTAATAAAGATAATAAACGAACTTTCTGCGGACATACCTACAAAATAAATACCTGTGCAACCAAAAAAAAAGCAAAAAGTGAATTAAAAAAAGCATTTTATGCAAATTACACATTATATTATATATATATACTTAAGTTTGACATACTTACTACCATCTTTAATTGTGCTGTATTAAGTACTTAAAGGCATTATTAGAATGTTAAACTCACAAATTTATCATCTGTATCTTAGTATTAATGAATAGTCTTAGAAATCATTATTCCGAACTCACTAGCCATATATACGCCTTCTAAGGCTTCTGTGGTTTTTAGCATACATATTTGATACTCTGCGTTAGGTATGTATTTTGAATATTGTATTAATTTTTAAAAAAACATACTTCTCGAGATTTATTTACTGGAATGTCATGTGGACATTTGTTGAAGCAGTCTCCATAAATCTTATAGATAGATCTGTAGCCATTGCAGTTTCATTTCAATTGTTAACAGATGGTTTCATAGTATTTGCCTTGACTTGTAGTGCTATTCTTAAATCTGTTGTGTTATTCTGTAAACATCTTACCGTGAAAACTTCAAAGACGTCCTGCTGGACATAGGCCTCCCCCAAGGAGTGGGGGTTTTGCCATAATCACCACGCTTAGCAGTCGGGTTGTTGATCGCAGTGTAGCTGCTGCAATGCACAGAAGCACTGAGAACGCTGCTGCCCATTGCAATCCATATAATCAAGATGGAATGACAGCTCACTTCGTGATCACGTGACATCTTGATTATATGAATTGACAGCTCACCGCGTGATCACTTCACCCAAGCCTTCACTTCGACATGTTTATTGACTTGTCTTATGAAAACTTAGGTGAAGTGAATATAAAGATCCCTTCAATCAAGGTGAAATGACAGTTCCCTCGCTGCAATGACGCTCACTCCACCTAAGTTTTCACGGTAAAATGCTTACAGAATTATTGACTGGCTGTTGTTATTATTTTTAGTTTTGGTATAATATATAATTTTAGTAAAAACATACTAATTCCAAGTGGTAGTTACTTGTTACCAGGAGTCCTCAATAAAAAGAGAAGGTTCTGGAAACACTGTAAATATTATTCTTCTATAAATCCCATCAACCTGAAGCGAGTGAACAAATAGTACGAGTACCAGGGCAACATAACATTGAAGATGTCTACTGGCCCGCGGGCTGTCTACGCGTATTAACATTCTGACGATGTACGCTGGGATGAAATAATCTTCGCCAGTTAGCCACTCATGCTTACAGGAGTTTGATGGAAAATTATCGTGTAATCATTTTGGTTGGCACCGAATTCGAGGCTTCACGATCGCAGCCATTCTATTTTAAAAGGGTATGTGAAGTAAAAATAATTTTGATTAGGTTTGAGGGAATTGCAGAAAATTTTAAAACCAAAAAATGAGTCCAAATATCTATTCGACAATCTTTCAGTGTTGTTCTTGTTATATCAAATGATGTTTTAGCAATGACACGCCCAAGCGACCTGTGTACTCGACCCGCACCCATATTATAATTTCGAACAATTTCTAACGTTGTAAATAAGAGCCCTTTCGTACTTGTACTTTTACCTCCTTATACAATGACCCTTGAGGTACTAGGGTCAAACTGTATTCATCGTTCGACATTTGAACATTGCAACATGACGCTGTCGTCAACGAAAACAATGAACACTATGAACAGGCAAACCGTGATCGCGGTTACAACACTGATCCATAGCCCAATGGTACTAAAGAAGATAGTGGTAAAGAACCTTATAGTGAAGTTGATAAGGTTGAAAATGTAGTAGCGAATGCTTGGAAGACACGTAAAATTAGTGCAGCGAAATATTTTCAAAAGTAAATGGGCACACGTGTCAGTTTGGGTGACCATGCTTTTGGTAACATAAAATATTTTGGTAGTTTGTTAATGGCTTTTTATTGAATGAAAATTTTCATCAAATTACTTCTCCCGCTGTAGGTGGAGCGGGAATGAGAGTCAGACTCTTTCTTAAAACCTACCCGTGTTCCTCCAAATGCCCTTTGTATTCTAGGGCTGCGGTAACTCTTTCGAACAATCCCGCAACAGTATGTTCAGGGCAATTTTTTTTAATAGTCAGGTAAATTTTATTTAAGTAATATGGCGATTTGACAGTTTTTTTGGAAAACATGTCAGACTTGAAATATTGGCCTTTAGTGGACAGAGTAAGTAACCCGTTTATGTCGGAGAAAAACAAAATCTAATACATAATTGTGTATTAGTTGAGCATACTTAAAATGATGTATCATGTTTCTATAACATGATCAATAGTGTTAGTACATCATTTATCAAGATGCACTTCAATTTACAGACTAAGGTTTTCCTTACCTTCACAGAAAGGGAGAATCCTAATTCATTTTCCCAAATCGAAAACCAATCTACTAAATAAAAACAGACAAATTCAAACTTAAAGCTTGATTTTAATTAAGTAAACCAATTGCTTTTGTTTACTTTTGAATTTTCAAGGTAATGTCGATCAGTTACTTAGGAAACTAAAGATACTAAGTTAACATTGTTTATTCCAAAACGTAGAGAGTCCCATGAAGAACGAGTTAAATCTAGCAAAACTTCTGATTCTCAGACAATTACTGAACAACAATGTACCTAGTTGAAAATTAAACGCAATTTAAGGAAAGTCTCAGGAACTATGCACGACATCGTCGCTAGACAATCGCAGTATTTGTTCTGTCTCGGCGTATCGTCACGACTAACATCCGACTAATAATCGCTTGCGACACCCTCGCGTGTATTGCTAGTATATGTTTACGCTTTGCTAAGTTATACAGACAGACTAAAGATGGAAACTACACGGTGCATCCCACAAGATTTCTAATTTAGAGTTGAGTGGGATACCTACTAAAATATTATGTCATCGTCACAATTTTTGGTCTTCACGCAAGACATTGACAATTAAACATTATATCAGCGATAATGACTGTCAAAAAGGTTTAGGTAACGCATGTCAATCACATTGTTGATATTTTGACTGTAAAATTGTTATCGATGTTATATTTTTCAAGTGAAAACTTGTTTAGGCGCGTTGAGCACTTTTTGGGTGAACATAAGTCATGGAACTCGCGTCATCGTCATCGAACGCTTTCCATGAGCTATATGTGTACTGTGTATATATGTGTACTTTTTAGGTGAACAAAAATCATGGAACTCGCGCTATCTTCACCGACCGCTTTAGCTTTCGCTTAGTTTTCATTTCTGTCGGCAGTCCCCAAAGACTGCCCGCATGTTTTTTTTTGTATCATCTTTGGCTGTTCGACAAGATGCGATAGACATATTATAATACCTATTTAATATGTTCTAAATTCCAAAGTGACAAAAAAATCATACTACCCAAAAACCAGATGACAAACTCCACCTCTCCGTCACCTTTCAAGTTATTACATGCAAATTACGTTTAGTAATCCCTTAATTGAAGCGCGGTCTGGCGTTTAAACAAGCCCCGCAAATTAACACCCCCGGCGACAAAAATAACAATTTGAGATGAACATCTGTCAAAACATTGGCTCTGTTTGTAGCTAAAGTCGGCTGTAATGAATTACTGCAGAATATTGAAGCAAATGTGGGCGGAGCAGCTGTGACGGTTTTTGATGGTTGTGGTCCCAGACAGACGGTTTCTTTTGAGAGTCGAATTGGAAGTGATGATGTCTTGGGAATAGATAAATTAGCCTGCTAAAATATATAGAGACTTGGATTTAGGATAAACTCATAATAAAAGAAAGAAGAAGAATTGAAAAAAATCTACATTCATTTTTAAGGTATTGTATTCCAAATTTGTAACCTTGCAATCCCCTAAACATTACAATCACCAGAGATTTAAAATTGTTACTAGCTAAATTGTTAGTTTCCATATATTAGTTCAAAATACAACAATAAATTGTAATAAATTGAAAAATTATACAAGAAAGAAGCTACAGAAAATGACTCTACGTTGAATATACTTAAACTGTATTTTCTTTAAAGCACCCGTCACCCATTATTGTTACAAGCTATTCTCCGTAAAAACAATTACCGGGTTGTTCTTAACAAAAAGCCGTAGTTCATCATTACTCTTATCAAGCCAGCAACAGCCTTCATAAAATCTTCCGGCCAACATCCACTCAAGGTACCAAAAACACTAACTTTGTTTGACCAACAACGCGTCAAATTAAAACCCATAAAGAACAAGAAGAAAAGGGTACAGATGACAAATAAATTGTACACATTATTGTTTCGTAAAAATATGAAAAAATAGAGGCATTGTTTGTAAGTACACTTTTAAATAAGTACATTGAAGGTGGTCAAACTGGATTGCACTTACAAAAGAAAAAGCATAATACCCATGGATGGATATAACGATAATGATATAGCGGCATCAATGCCGGCCACATGAAAAACAAAGAAGCAAAATTTGTACGGCAACAAAAAGAACCGCAACGCCATCTATCCTGTCAGTGAACTACTAACGAAATCTTGCATCGCGCAAGCAAATTTCTCCGTGCGATTTGAACTTATACAACAGTCCGAATATCAACTATCGGGCAGTTGACACCAGACACACCAACCGTCTGACCGGAGGATCCTCCCTTTTCTGTGAAGGTTTGCGGGACTTTACGCTCTGTTCCGCATACCTCTATACTGATAGATAGATAGATAAAGCATATGTTTGCATCATGATCGATAAATATGCCTACACTTTTCTCAACTGTGTTGGGGTCGGCTTCCAGTCTAATCAAATGAATTTGAATACCAGTACATAAAGCAACTGTCTATCTCACTTCCACAACCAAGAAACTGGGAAACAATGCTCCTTGGCCAGACAGGTATTGACAATAATGATGATGATGATGTATCATCATTCCCAAATATCCTTACTTGGGTATTGTTCGTCAAATCGTTGAGCTCCTTAAAGTTCTAAGTTTGAGCTACATGATGCTTGCACTGTCGGGACAGGTCCACTCAAATCTGCGTTGCACTTTCCTTAAAAGACCACCTCAGACATGGGTTTCCTATTATTTGACCAGTACAGATTGTATGGACTTTAAAAGAGACTTTTACCTCTGAGTTTGTTTCGGTGTTACTTCTCAGAGTAGTCAGCTAGGAAACACTGGCCTCATCTAGCTTAAAATGACCAAAAAAGATTGACGTGTAAAAGTGTTATGTTTAACCTACTTGCAAAATAAATATCATTTATCATTTATTCTTAACTTAATCCAATATGTAGCCAGCCATAAGCACAATCTCGGGTACCCGATTTTTTTTTAATCAGCCTTTAAGCCAAGCATTGACCTCTCCTATTCCATATGTCCACAGAAGTCTTACATTATTAAATATTAACAGTACCTATCTATAGTCGAAAAACATCATAAATGTATCGGTTTCACATTAGCATCGGCCTTGTAAGGGTTCCAGTTTATTTTTATAGCAACCCCATTGTGGCATGGATCAGTTTCCAAAGGTCCTTTAGCCCCTCAAACCGTCCCATGACAGTTCTGAGGGTTAAATACGTTTTTGGATGCGTTAACAAATCGTTCTGTAGGGTTCGGATGGATGAACGAAGTGGTCATGTCTTATGGTAAATGTTTAGTGGGTCATTTGCGAGTCAATCCCGGTTATCATCGAAGATTTGGGTCGTTTCCGTATTAAACTAGGTTATCACGCTATTACAAATAATGAAAATGTCATCATTCTGTCTACCTTCACTTACTATTTATGACATATTAAGTAAGTAACTAACTTGTAGTTTTCGTCTGCATTGAGTTAACACTCTTTAGGTCAGGAATCTTATTTTAGGTCTTAAATCTTTCATGACATTTCGTTTATATTATTCTAATAGGTATATCGAAGATGTCAACCACCTTTAATTTCATCACCACCATCAATCCGACCTAATGGACCACCAGATGCGACAAATTCATATAAAAAACTGTTATGAAGGTTTAACCCTTTAAGTTCAAGACCCCCATACATAACACGACTAAATCAGCAGAAAAAATGGTAGAGAAAGTGATTTCTCGCAACAGTTTCTCTGCAAGAATATGGCGATCCCATGACCCAAGCAATACGGCCCGAGACCGTTTCCTAGATATATTTTATATGTTATTACACATATTATGTCCTGCAACGTCTTACATAGACGGGTTTATCGTCTTAATATACTCCTTTATCGTGGCTAAAGTAATCGTTTTTTTCCCCGGAAGTGTGTATTCTTATTTTATTTTTATTATGATATACGGTTTTATTACAAATTGTCGTCGCTTATTCTCGAGTTATTGTTCGGGAAAAGTGTTGAATTCTATTAGACTGTTGGTCGTTTTTTCTTTATTTCTAGGTTATTTAGTCTCATTTTGTTGACTTGCTTTGCTTCGTCCTATCATGGATTTGCATCCTTTTGCCGTTCATAAATTCGTAGTTGTCTATTTTAGCGTAGAGTACATGCTGGCTGAGCATTTTTTTTTTTTTATGGCTGGGGAATCATCAAATGACTTCTTCCGCTCTGGGTGGAGCGGAAGGGCGTGTCAGACTCTTACTCACTAAAACCCATCCGTGTTCCTTCTAAAGCTCTTTGCGTTCCAGGGCCGCGGTGACTCTTTCGAACAAATTCTGCAACCCTGGCAGGCTCTGGCCCTAGCAGGCCCCGTCTCCTATGCTGACATCTCTTTGAGGCGCGCGTAAAACATGCGCTGTTATAAACATCTAATGACCATTGTAAGAAAACAATAATCTGAACAAAACACTTGGTCCTAAAGTACAAATGACAAATCTTTACCGTCCACAAAGTTAGATATTCTCAACTATGCTGGTTCGATTGATCATCGAATATTGTACCGTAGTACAATAGTAGCCAAGTCCCTTAACAGTATGATTAATAATCCATTCTCCCCATACGCCGCCATAAAATAGCATCTAATATAGACATTCACACATCTTGACGTATACTCGGTCACCGTTGGGCGTTGAATTATAGGTACTCCTTTACACTACACAATACAAACTTATATGTATCACCACCAGACTGAATACTGCAGAATTGTAGTCTTTATTGACCGGTGTTAAAGTCGAGGTGCATTTTTGCTACGAGTTGTTATAATTTGGGATCACTCCAGCAGTTCTGCGGTTGAAACGTCTTTGAATAATTTATTGGTTAGATTTAATACTGGCTATTGTATTGCATTCGGTAGTACTTGGCGTGTTTCCATTGACTTAATGGTTATTGGCGATTTTAATGGCTGGTACCTTGTATGAATTGTGACTTCGTCTAGACCAACATTTTAGAGTTCTGTTCCGTTCAGTGCTTTGTTTGGATCTAATCAATTAGATAAACAAGTAACTTTACTGTGCTGTTTCAATTTCATTCAGAATCTATATACATTAGTAAAACTGTTAATTCAAATGGAATTCTCTATTTATTAATCATAGTGGTTTCAAAGACTAAGGTATAACTAGGTTCATCATTTCTATGTACCGTGCGTGTTTCATGTAAGTACTAATTAAATATTATTCTTTCTTTCTCTCTTATATGTGGATGATTGAGAGACCTATAGATAGATGATTTAAATTCACTGAGCCCTATATGCTGTCACCAATGCAACGATGTCATGAAAGCGGCAATGGTTTGGGCCATCCAAAAGGGGCTACTCTCTAAACCCGAAGTCCGTAGTTTCGGGCTTGGTTGCGGGCGTATTGTACTCCGTATCACCTACGGATTTACAATTAGTTCCGAACCCGAACTAAGAATTAATGACAACACAATTTGACAGTTACTGTCAAATCGTGTTGTCATTCATTCGTGGTTAGGTGATACGGAGTAGAATACGCCCGCAACTAAGCCCGAAACTACGGACTTCGGGCTTAGAGAGTAGCCCCCCTAAACTGCTGCCGTGCGATTCATATTGAATTTGACTTCTCAAATTCAGCAGCTTGTTTAAAGTCTTAAACAACCTGCTGAATCTGAGAAGCTTTAATGCAAGAGAAATACTAAATAACGAATGGTAGGTATGGTTCAAGTTTAAAAAGTTTTTTTTTGTTTCCTTCACCGTTATTAGGATAGTATAATGTGCATCTTCACAGCTATGCAATGCAATCTGATCAGCAGATAGAGCGCGTATGATGGAGCAGGTCATCGCTATATGCGCTCACGATGAGCTCTTATTACGGCTCGCTAATGGGGGGTAGTTAGCTGCGAGTGCGTAGATATACTGGACAAAGTCTAGCCATCTTGTATTTAAAGCCTTAGTTACTCTAAGCCAATAGTCTCGGCTGTCATTTCTTTGACAATATTTACGTGTAGTCCAGAGAGTCTTCGAAACAGTTTTGCCATGGGGTATTGTGTTACGCAGTTACTGGGTTGTAAAGATCAGACAGGCTGCTTCCCATTGATGTGGCATGTGTTTGATACGCGCGCTCACGATGAGCACTTATGAGACTGGCTAATGGAGATTAGTTACTCGTAGTAGTAAGTGCAAAAATATGATGAAGAAAGTCTAGCCGCCTTCGCCTTCAAAATATGAGGTAAATTTTATGACAATCTTTTTCTTTTCGTAGATCCTTACAAAGCTAAAGTTAGGTCATGAGGTGATGGTCCTCAATAGTGATTCCAGAATTCAGGAATCGTTTCACAGAAGCCACGGTGAGGTTAGTAACTTCAAGTCTGCGACTGCCCTTCTGCCCTCCAGAACAGTTAAGTACTAGGTTAATCGAAACCCCCCATTGAGCGAGTTATATCCATCGAATTGTTTATTTATTTACATACAACTCCTTTTACAGTTTTCCCAAGCTAAACCCTTGTTTGTCTCAGACATTTCGAACATTGGTGAAACTTCTACTTGCGTTCATAGAGATTACTGCTCATGCCTTCTCTCTGTAAGAAGAGCCCTTTTGTCTATAGTGGGAGAGTAACTGGCTGGTGTTTTCAATGACTCACTGCTGGACCCCTTGGTTTATCTGACAGTGTGTGCTTCATCATTCAGAGCCTG
>NDFZ01001549.1:0-14208 GCA_002192655.3 Mamestra configurata | reverse complement strand
TGTGAGAGTGTAGCTAAGTTGTCGGTTGTCGCAGAGTTACGAGAAGGCGTCGTTCCACAGCGGTACGCCGCCCCCGTTCGGCGGCGCGTCGCATCTGTACATCCCGGCGCCACCGCACCACCACCCGCACCACCACGCGCCGCAGCAGCACCAGGTAACTATCACACAATACACACTACACACACACCGCTGCCAAACACCCGCGCGTGCTTGTTCGTGCGTCTATCACAAGCTTAAAGCTCTGACCACGTTGAGTCGAATTCCGATTGTTTCAATAATTACGAATTAACGCAACTACTGTCACACAAAAACTGTTTACAGAACTTTAGTGGATACGTTATTTCGTAGAAATTTATCTTTTTCTGGGTCTTTTTTCGTGTATGCGAGAACTCACTACGTACCTAAGTCATAACTGAAATAAAGACGGTAAATTTAACAGTAAATTAACAATGAACTGTAGAAACGAGTTTTTTTTTTGGCGTGTATATTTGTTTTAACGATAAGAAACGACCATTTGTGCCAGTTTGAAAATATTCATACAAGTGTCTCAATCGGCGCGAGCGAATATAGAACTATCCCGCGCGGGATTAGCTTCAGTTTGATCAGAGTTTTATACTAAACGACCTCCCAAAAGATACAAAGTTTTATACAAAAATAAGCTTATGTAAAATATTCATGAATCATTTGATAGATACCCTAGTATATCATATAGAAGTCATCGGAACATGCATACTGGCATAGACTGCGCTGCGAATACCAGCACACGAGTGTAGCATGATCGACACGACCGTTTTAGAAAATCATGTTGTCTTTGAGCATATAGGCTAGAGATGGCTATGCAACTAATACGTAACATGAGTTGATAAAATAGATTATATCTTCAAATTGTTCATTTTGTAATAACTTGATTTAAAAGAGTGTCCAACCAAAGAGTTACTTGCCTATTCTCCATAGAGAATTTCTATTTGCAACAGGCAACTTAGCTTCACTTTTCTGATAGACTGGCTCCTTGACAATTATTATTCAAAGTACCTGTCTATGGTTTAGTTACATGTACATTTTTTGATTTTGGTCACAATCTGACTGATCTTTATAAATGTTTTAGGTTTTCTGTGGTAATTATTTGAGAATGATTGAAGTGCCTCCCAAAATGCATGTTTGCGGTTTTAAAAATGGCAGCTTGTTTGTCAGTTAGTTGTCGCCGCGGTACAAAGCTTGCATCCGTCTCCCGCCTCTATGCTCGAAGACTGTTTCACGATAAATGCGTTCTGGGACAGCTGATATTTATTAGCTTTGTTTGTTGTCTGTCTGTATGCTTGTCTTGCAAATAAATTTTGAAACAGAAGCCGTATTCTTAAGTGTTAAGAAAAAGAGATGGTGCTATTTGTCTTGTATAGCCTACTTTCTTTCGCAATGGAACACTGACAGATGTAACATGTCGAACTGTTTAGCCTCTAGACATATATTTTAAATATTTTTAAATAAATACAGTTCTGTCTAGCTATGTCTTCTTCTGCTAAATGATTGGCAGAAGCAGACAGAGACATGTATTTCCCTGTCCAAAGTGGTGACAAAAGTCATCAGTTTTTTATCAGAGGGCAAATTCCGTATTCTTAAGGGACTTTTGCATTCGCATCACAGCAAAATGTTAAAAACACACCTCTAATTTCCCTACATTTTGACTAGATTTTCACATTGATGGTCGTCATCATCATCATCATCATATCAGCCGAAAGACGTCTACTGCTGGACATAGGCCTCCCCCAATATTTTGCCATAATCGCCTCGATTGGCAGGCGGGTTAGCGATTGCAGTGTAGCTGTTGCATTGCACAGAGAATGCTGCTGCCCATTCTCTGGTGAGTCCCTTAGTCGCCTTTCACGACACCCACGGGAAGTGATGGGATGGTGCTATTCTTTTATGACATCGACATCATATAGAATGCAGATTGTTGGTCGCTGTGATGATAATGCGATTTGAATTTTAACGTTTTGAAGAATCCATACATCGTCAGTTATGCGGTGCCTAGAGACCGCACAGTCCATGATATCTTTAAACCATCGTCGTAAAACAATGATAAACGTGAATAATGTTTTAGAAACGTCCCAGGCCCAGAACGCATTGTGAAACAGCGTAAAGACCGTGTTATATTATTGTTTATGCATGCGATACATTGAGTTGATTACGTTTTATTCTATTTCTTAGAGTTTGCTTTCGTTTGTAGATGGATGTACGGGTGAACAGTAGTCATAATAGGCGGGTAAGTTAATATATACATACATACATATTTATTAACGCACTATATGTCATTTATGCACGTATTACTGTGTTAACATTTTCAATGTGACTAGTTTTTAGTATTGTACTTTTATTTGAGGAATTTTGAGGGTTAATTTTTTTTNTGTTTAGCCTCTAGACATATATTTTAAATATTTTTAAATAAATACAGTTCTGTCTAGCTAGCCAAGGTATTATGAAGCGGGGTACTGCATTTTGATTGGCTCTGCCGTCTTCCGTCTATGTCTTCTTCTGCTAAATGATTGGCAGAAGTAGACAGAGACATGTATTTCCCTGTCCAAAGTGGTGACAAAAGTCATCAGTTTTTTATCAGAGGGCAAATTCCGTATTCTTAAGGGACTTTTGCATTCGCATCACAGCAAAATGTTAAAAACACACCTCTAATTTCCCTACATTTTGACTAGATTTTCACATTGATGGTCGTCATCATCATCATCATCATATCAGCCGAAAGACGTCTACTGCTGGACATAAGCCTCCCCCAATAGTTTGCCATAATCGCCTCGATTGGCAGGCGGGTTAGCGATTGCAGTGTAGCTGTTGCATTGCACAGAGAATGCTGCTGCCCATTCTCTGGTGAGTCCCTTAGTCGCCTTTCACGACACCCACGGGAAGTGATGGGATGGTGCTATTCTTTTATGACATCGACATCATATAGAATGCAGATTGTTGGTCGCTGTGATGATAATGCGATTTGAATTTTAACGTTTTGAAGAATCCATACATCGTCAGTTATGCGGTGCCTAGAGACCGCACAGTCCATGATATCTTTAAACCATCGTCGTAAAACAATGATAAACGTGAATAATGTTTTAGAAACGTCCCAGGCCCAGAACGCATTGTGAAACAGCGTAAAGAACGTGTTATATTATTGTTTATGCATGCGATACATTGAGTTGATTACGTTTTATTCTATTTCTTAGAGTTTGCTTTCGTTTGTAGATGGATGTACGGGTGAACAGTAGTCATAATAGGCGGGTAAGTTAATATATACATACATACATATTTATTAACGCACTATATGTCATTTATGCACGTATTACTGTGTTAACATTTTCAATGTGACTAGTTTTTAGTATTGTACTTTTATTTGAGGAATTTTGAGGGTTAATTTTTTTTTGTTTTTTACTTGAGGAAAAATATGATGAGTTGACAGCTTTTCCGAGGAAAATATGTCAAACGTTAATATTTATCTGACTATTGAAAAATCATTCCAAAATCTTGCTTAAAAATAGAAATAACTATCAAGCAGTTAATGCTATTTTGTTATTCACCTATTTATATTGTCCCATTATTGGACAAGTCTCCCATAGACTTCTACATCTCTCCCTCTAAGCTTGTCTTGTAAAATCTGTCAAAAACGAGTCCAAGTCCTCATTCTAGCTTTTCCTAACTCTTCCTCTTAATAAAATAATACATGTTAATATATTATTTGCATACATTTTCGAAATTCCCTTGAGTTTAAAGCATTTTTCTTTACTTTTATATTCTGTATAGAAATGTTAATGCTTTAACTTTATTGACTATTATGGAATAAGTCGGCCTTCTAATTGATATTTCCTTAAAAAAATTAAAGGCAATTTCCCTATATCAGAACCATACCATTTTGGTAACAATGTCATTGAAAAAGTTATCCTGTATGTATTATGTATCGCTATATATATTTTAATCTATGTTATAAGATAAACTATTTACCTACTACCCGCCTTACACGTATTATTGCATGTATCTGTTACGAATGACCGCTTATATATCTGTTAATAATTTATATTTTGTTATTAGCATAGAATTAGGTTTATCTTTAATATATGTCTGCTAAATGTTTGTGCTCGTCCATAGAAAATCGCAAAAATCTCTCTGTCTTCTCTCTATGCCTTTTTTCAACAGCAAGTTTGATAAAATTAATTTAATACATATTTTTATTTAATGTTAATATAATGTCTCAATGCGAAATGTGAATTTTATTTAACTATGTTCTGGGTGTGAGTACAATGATCAAGATTGATAGATAAGCTTGCGTCAATGCATCAAAATTAGCAAAGAACTGGAAAAATCCACTGTACAACGGTTTTCAATTTTATTAGTCATCTTGGATGTATCGAAATAGTGATACGTAATTTCGACTACAATAAACATGTCAGGATGGCCGAGCGGTCTAAGGCGCTGCGTTCAGGTCGCAGTCCACTTCTGTGGGCGTGGGTTCGAATCCCACTTCTGACAAAAGCTTTTTGCGTTTTATTATTTACGTTCTGAATATTTTTTTGATATTATTTTTGTTGCCGTAATATTCTTTATATAAATATTTTATGAAATCTTGGTGTTATTTTTACTTGTTTTACATAGCACAGTTTTTACAATTTCAGTTGGTTATTACTTAAAAAAAAATATATAATAAATATATAAAGTTGGTTATTAAAAATAATACTTACCAACATCTAACAGTGCTGTTGACATCTGGCCGTCCCGTCACACACCTACGTGTTTATGTATGACTATAATGACGTCATTGACCTGTGCTACCGTCACGCAGCATAGTGAATAGCATTAACCTGTTAAGATTACAAACAACATGAATATACCACCAAACAATAGCAATTTACCTAATGTACATTAAAAAGCAAATCAAATCTTAAAATGACATACACCCAGAACCATGNAGCAAATCAAATCTTAAAATGACTTACACCCAGAACCATGTGCGTGCAGTAAGTAGGCTAAGTAAGGGTAGGCCAGCCCATACATAATGCCTAAAAAAAAAAAGAAACTCACCACATTATTCAGGGTTGAAATCACGATACTGATCAGATGCGAATTTTCGTCTTTTTTTGGGCATTATGTAAAAGAAAAAAAAAAAGAAAATTGCATTTATAGACACAATAATAAAAAAAACACCTTACAAATAGAGTAGAATATCAAAATTTTGTAAGTTGGTACTTATAACAATATTGTGCCAAAAGGCATGTATGGGCTTGCCTACCCTTACTGTAGCCTACTGAACGCGCATGCCCAGAACGAGTCCATTTATTTCACCAATATAACTTGCAATGCTGTTGACACCTGGCTGCCCTGTCATACATGTATATATGAGTAGGATGACGTCACTAAGATGTGGTTACGTCACGCAGGAGAGCGGAGCGGGCGGCGGGCGCGCCTCAGCCAGCAAGCCGGCGGCGAGCAAGCCTAGTTACTCGCAGTCCTATTGGGCACCTAACTAGCCGATGAACTGGTAAGCATCCTCATCATCTTACTCCTTTTGACGAGTACGTTTGTTCTCACTAGTTCGATTCATTAGTTCGATCGTCGAACTAGTGTTTTTTTATCAATTGTTCGACCGTCGGAACTATTGAGATTTATATAGTTAAGAACGCCTCAATCATTCGTATTATTAACCCTCAACCAAAATGAGAGGTGTTATAAGTTTGGCGTTTGTCTGTCTTTGGCATCGTAGCTCCTAAACGTATGAACAGATTTTGATTAAGTATGTTTTTTGTGTTTTTTTATTATATAATATAGTAGTAACAGGTATTTGTATTGTTGCAGGCATGGCCGTTGTCGGTGTGCGGGGTAGTCTGCGCGCGCGCGTCTGTCAGTTGTACTGTAACCTGCCCCTGTCTTGTACCTAGCTCAACAACACGAACGCGACACAAGCCGCATTATTATATAAATTCATAGTGTAAAGGCATCGCCGCCGTCACCACCCCCTTTCATTCGTTTGACGTCGTAGCTGAATGATGCAATATAATTATGTATTTTATTTGTTGATAAGCGCCGTGACGACGACGGTGCAACTCTCATCTCATTCGTTAAGTCCGCTATCATAGGTTTCAATTGTTTAAAAGAAATTACCTCTAGTGCTATGTGTAAAATAAACTTGTGTAAATGATATGTAAGTGTTCGGTGCGCTATGCGTGCCGGACTTTTTTATTTAGTTGACATACTTTTTGTAATTAACACTTATTATTAAAAAAAAAGATTAAAGATGTCATAAGACGATAATCGTAATGTAACGAGTAATAGTCGAGCTCTTTTATATGTGTGGAAGAATGCAGATGTGATGATCTCGCGGGCATTTGAAAGTATGACGGATTACACATATTGGAACTTGATTACAGACTTTTATTTTAACCGCTTGTTATTATAATAAACAATTGAGAGGAGCTGTGACTACAAACGTGTTTTAGAACTCGCGTGAGATGCCTACGTGTGCCTCGTGTACGCCGGTAATATCGTACGCATCTAACCCTGTGGAAACACCTTTGTTAACCTTCTCAGAATATGATTTTAGCGAAATAAATGGACTTTTTGTAGTGTAACAGTATGTTCAACAGTAATACTCGGATGATTGTTTCGGTATTTTGTTTGAAATTAAATATCATGGGGGTAAAACTGTTTTAATTTTGTATGATATTAGTGTTTAAAGTCTAACATCCTGTAATGTAAATCTAGGAACATAATAAAATCTTGCAAAATTTTTATTGAATACCTTTTCTAATTTTCCAATCCTAACCAATGGTGGTCCATTCTAGAGATTCTATAAAATAGTATTTTATCTATTGTCACCACGGACTGCCTACAATATCGTTTCTCTCTTTTTCTGTCAGGTCCATCCAAGGATTGCCAGTAAAAGATCTTTAGGAGTCGTACTAATTGACTAACGTTGCGATTTCGTCGCACGACGAGATTAAACACACTTTTCTTTAGTGTCCTAATTTAAGTTTGCACTTTCACACACAATCATCGCGCGAGCGCAGGATCATTTTCTCGATAATTTTCTTCGCGCGACGAAATCGCATCGTTATCAAATTACGATGACGCCCTAGCGTACACGGTTATTTTTATTAAAAAAAAGAAACATTTTTGTCATTTTTAGGGCAGATTTTTCAGTATTGACATATTGCACCGTTACTAAACGAAATTATGAAATTTTATAGGGGAGCCAATATTAGACAATAGTCAGTTTTAGATAGATGGCATTGATACCTCAATTCATGAAAATTTTCGTATAGTAACGGTTTTACTTTAAAGGTGCGATATGTATTTTCCATGTAATAACGTTACAACTCCCATTTTTGTTCCTCTATTAAAAGTTATCTGACTATTGAAAAAATCTGCCCTTCAATATTCATCATCGTCTACTTACTCAACTATATAGGTAGGTACTTCAGCATCTATTTATACTTAACGTTTTTTTTAATTCTCAGTGCCACAATCACAGTCCACTCTGGTCCCACATCCCTCGCTACGCATCCTCCCTCGCATATCTGGTGTAAACGCAGCCTAATGGTAGGTCCACACGATACAAACAGACTTCTATAAACTCCTTTTTTATTTTGCCTGTGCAACAAAGCAATGCAGACAAATGTTGGTCTGATCGTTTGAACAGACAAAAGTCTGTATTGTGTGGATCAACTATAACACTAATTTCAGAACCTAACTCTATGGACTCTGGTACTANAACAGACAAGTCTGTATTGTGTGGATCAACTATAACACTAATTTCAGAAGCCCATAGTACCAGAGTCCATAGAGTTACACAGAGTTTGTGTAACGCATCGGACTTGGCAGGGCCGTGCCACATGTACCACAGGGTACACTGGATTGTTAATGTTTATGATAATTCTTGGGACGATTGCCACCCTCATCACTGACTAAAGATAAAATAAAACACGTCGTGCCCAGACAAACATTTATTATAAGCAGTATATAGGAATGTAACATATAAATAAACGAGGCAACATTGCCAAAATATTATGTTTCACTTAATAAATCATAAGCTAGCTGTACCTAGACAGAACACGCACGGACAAACTGACAGAAGGCTGATTAGTGCATCACCAAGTTAATAAATTTCACTGTCTAAGTTTTTACGTTTTAAATGCAATGTTAGAAATGAAAGATTGCTCATGCACAGTGGGCCAGCTCCAACTTAGTTTAGTGTTTGTTAGTGCATCGTGGCTGGCGCTACTTAACACCATATTACAGGTTCTTGGCGGAGTGTTCGTCCAGGACCCAGTAGAGGGCGCCATTGACGGGCTTCACGCGACGCGCTGGGACGCTGTCGTCGTTGTCTTTCAGGATACGCTGCAAATATGGACAGAATATTAATTGTGCGTCGTTTTGGTGTGAGAATACGCTTTCGATATGGTTAGCAAAGGTATTTGCTTCAATATTTCGTCGAAACCCTTCGTATCTCATGTAATAAGGGGGCCACTAACTCTCAGGGGCTACCTGCCCCTGCTGACACTACGTAAGGATCCAACTTTGGAACCTACTCTCAGTAGACACGCTTGTTATTACGCACGTATTTTTTTTTAAGATCTATAGCGCAGAAGTAATTTGCCGGGGTCGCGGATCATAACATCGCATCAATGAAATTGAATACATATTAGGATGAAACAAGTGAAAATTCTGTTGTCGGCGAGCGGGTAGGGGGCCATCCTACTGGGAGTCTAGTCAAGAGTGAATAGGTTACTTCTGGGCAAGCGTGCTCCATCTTCGACCACATCATCGCTGACCATCAGGTGAGATAGTGGTCAAACGAATGCCTATTATTAATAGGCATTCAAGGCAAGAAAATTGCTATAACTTTTTTTTTACTATTAGTAAAAAAAAAGTTATAGCAATTTTCTTCTGGTAATGTTATGATCGAACGGTGCATAAGTTTCAAAATACGCTTACGTTTTGCATTCGGAAAAGATTAACATTCTCAATTTCCTGTAAACATCTGTAAGTCGCCAGCGTTTCTCAGGACAGCCACGACTGTCTCCATGCAACCATAGACCTAAAAGTATGAAAATATTGCTTACCTTAATCATCTCAGCCTTGCTTGAACCGCAGACTGCAAACATGCAGTTTCTCGCCTTATTGATGATAGGGAAGGTCAGCGTGATCCTCTCTGGTGGGAACTTGGGCGAGTCAGTGAGGGATGCCACGCTCAGGGCAGTCTCGTTCAACAGCGGATGGCCAGGGAAGAGCGAGCATGTGTGTCCATCGGGTCCCATTCCTAGGAGAAGCAGGTCGAACACAAAGTCTTCACTGCCGAATGCTTTGGTCAGCTGCTCTGTGTAGTCTTTTGCGGCGTCCGCAGCTGTGGAAAGGATTCAATAAAATTAGACTGTTTCTACTATTATGATTTCAGGGCAAGTGATACGCATTATTGAATAATGCTCGAATTTATCAAAACAGATCTATTACCCAGCAGTTCCTTTTATGTTATTTGTTTAAAATAGGGCAAATTTGTTTTCTGTCTGTAAGAGTACTTAACCTTTTGAACGCCACTGTCAAATATGTGTGACAAACGAAAACTTACCCTGTATGCCACATGTCACAAATATGTGACAAAACGTACGGCGAATTTGTGGCTTGGCGTCGGGGGCACGCCGATGCGTTTATGCTCTGGCGTTCAAAAGGTTAATATTATAGTTGGAGGTAAAAGAATAACACCATCCCATCACTTCCCGTGGGGGTCAAACGAGCTGAATAAGGGACTCACCAGAGAATGGGCAGCAGCATTCTCTTTACATTGCAACAGCTACACTGCGATCGCCAACCCGCCTGCCAAGCGTGGCGATTATGGCAACCCCCTTTGGGGGAGGCCTTTTTCCAGCAGTCGATGTCTTTCAGCTATATATTATGATGATGATGAACCACTTCCTATTGCCTTTTGCCTGTGGCTATGTGTAAAAGTAGCCTATAACCGTTTCCAGGGTCCCATCTATCTCTCTATTAAAATTGGTTCAGCTATTTAGGTGTGAATGGGTACCTAACTAATAAATGAATTATAATTTTAGTTAGGATTTAGTACCTGACACTCCCTGCTTGATCTTAATGAACTGTTTATCCACGAGCTTGGTCTTGGGAATGAGTTCCCTTTTGTATGTGCCGAACGTTGAGTCCTCGTCGTTCTCGGGCACCACACGCTCGTCACTGAACGCCACCACCCATTTAGACCACTCTGTGTCCACTATCTGGAGACACTCGCAGAGGTTGTTCAACCAAGAACCACCTGAAAATATAAAATGTATTTATTTGTAGTTCTATATAAGTAACTAGCTGTCCCGGCGAATTTCTTACCCCCTTAGAAATGAATTTTTTTTTCATGTTTTTTTCTGATGAAAATGAAAGAAACCAAGGATATCCAAAACTGGACGAAAGAAGTCAGATTTAGGGCACTCAGGGTACATCATAAATAATAATAATAACATAAATACTGAATAATATACTAACAAATATCAAATATATAATTGGGAAAGGAGAAGAAAATTATAGTGAGAGGTATGTAATGCTTTTTTAAATGTTGGGAGCATTTGAGCAAGTCTCACAGCTGTAGGTAAAGCATTCCACAAATGAGCTGTTTGAATAGTAAAAATTTGTCAAAGAAGGATGAGGAATTCATACAAATACTTAATTTAAGATTTTCCAATGATCTAAAGGTGAATGTGTGTCACAGAGAAACTGAAAGCGTTCTTTAAAATAAAAAGGAGTAGATGGATTAAATACTTCATTATAAAGCAGAAAAAGGATGTGGGCATTCCAGCGAAGGTAAATGGGATGCCATTTGAGCTTCGTACGAAATTCGGAATTTTGCGTAAGCAAATAAGAACCTGATGCAGATTTTGTAGTTGCTCAAGCTTGTCCAATTGGTTTTGGGTGAGATCAAGATAGCTGGCGTCAGTGTCCAAGATTGGGAGAAGAAGCGATTGTGCTATGGCAATTTTAGTGGTGATGGGAAGAAAATTACGAAGACCTCTCAGGGAGCCCACTAAAGCGAACAGTTTATGGCTGATCTCCTGCAGTTTTTTAGTCCAGGAACTCGTATTTATAAAGATTTTGATAATTGTAAGTGAAGGTCTGAATAATACTACCAATACAGGTCCTCAGCTGTATACTGTTAAGCTGGAATCCGAACCCAACATAGTTGAGAAAAGGCAGCCAGATATGTTGATTGGTAGACTATGAGCAGATAAAGTCTATGTGGCTGTTAGAACAGTTCTTTTGTGGGGAAATCTCTAGTGCATGTACAATTGTTCTAGAATGTGGGTCTGTAATTAATGCAAAGGGGAAAGGTCATGTTGTCAACATGTAAAATAGTTGAGTAAATAGGTTAATAGCAAGTCTCGAGCAATAAAGCTTAGAACGCAATAGTCTATTTAATTTTAGTGTAGTGTTATGTGTTTGACATTTCATGACAATAGGCATTTTGTGAAAAGGATGCAAGGATGTAATATTAAAATAATATTCTACTCTATAACTATAAATAGGCTTGTTATTGATTGGGGGGATGATATAATCATGTCAAGGAGCAAAATGGATGATTCATTACAGCTATTGAGATAACATTCTAATCTATTAGTGGAACATAACCTGCAAAAATGTGGTAAGTATCTTATAAAACTTAAATGACTAATATTTCAGACAACAGTATATGTACAGCGTAAGTAATCAATACCTATCAGTTATCAAAGTCGGGGCCGGTTGGTACTTGCAGTAACGCCCATGGATTGGGTTGGCATGACTAATAAGGTTTCTGTCCCATAAAAAAATTTGCATTTTTGGTAGAAATGGCAAATTGCAGATCCAGATTACTTTATGAAAGGCGGAAATTAAACACTGTTTGTCTTTAAAGTTGATTCGCCGTCTGATTCCGGCCGGCTAGAAGCGGTCGAATTTGAGCATTTAATTTACACATGCTTTTTTTTGCTTTTGTGCATTCGTACGTCTAATAAGTAATAAATACTTTTTCAAAGGTGTAGCTAGAGGCCAGAGGGTTACTTTATCAACCGATAAAGACGGTAAATAAAATAACTTGGCAATGTTAACATGACCTTCAAAAGCTTACCCGAAAATCCAACGAAAAACTTTCCACGGTTCTCGATAGCATCATTCGCTATTTGCTCTATGTGTGAAGCTAACTTTGTAATTAGTTCTTCTTCTTTGCACACTAATACTGTAGCCATTTTCAATTATTTGCTTTTAACAAATTTCAAACAACTACTCGCGAGGTTAGAATTTTTGAAATGTCATTCATTTCATTCAGACAACTTCCAATTTTGTGAAGTTTCCATGCCAATGACAATAGCCAATATAACTTGACATTTTGGAATTNTATTTGCTTTTAACAAATTTCAAACAACTACTCGCGAGGTTAGAATTTTTGAAATGTCATTCATTAAAATTCATTTCATTCAGACAACTTCCAATTTTGTGAAGTTTCCATGCCAATGACAATAGCCAATATAACTTGACATTTTGGAATGGCGCTGTTTTCACAAGCAAATGTCATTCTCAGTGTATTACATTTTAGTTCAATAATCTGCCGTATGCCAAGATATGCTGGTTTGTTGTACTATAATCGATTATATCTATGTGCGTTCCAGAGTAAATATAGATTTTACGATTGCTGGAACTGGAACGTTTCGGGCGGTCCTTATTGTTGCAACTTTTAAAAAACGAACTAACTCATACCTTTTCCCCATGGGTGCAGGCAGAAACTACCACGCCACCTGCTAAGTTCCTTATATATGTCGCAGCCAACTAGCTTAATCAGCCGTTTCATTAAAACCCTACCCTTTTCATTGAACTGTGCCGTTTAATCAACGACATAAGTGACATAAACAAGTCATAAGTAGTTTAAATTTAATGTCTTTATTTAATGAATTGAACCAAAGATGTCACTTAGGTCCCTGAAAAATCGGCGCAGTCAAATGAAAAGGCTAGACAACCAATTAAACGGCTGATTAAAGTTATTTGGCTGCGACATTATGATCCATTTGTATAATTTATGTACATACGTTCAGTCAACTCATATTACCTACATGATATACCCCCCCGGTATTCCCACATACTCATCTTTGTGAAAGGTCGCAAAAAAAGAAGGTGACCATGGGTTTTATTCGGTGTTAAAACCCATAGTTTTAGTGTTTTTGTTTAAAAAGTCAGATCAACACAGCTACCAAACTGAAATGGAATTGAGCAGGCCATATTTGCCGTATACTAAGAGAACATCAACACAATAACTGGCAACACGTCAGACCCAGAAGGAGATGACGAGACGAGTTGGACCTACCCAAAGGACTGGGCTCTGATCACGCGTATGAATTATGATAGACAAAAAAGTTATAAAGGAGAAAATGCCCTTTTCTTGCGGGGGTAAACTACGGGCTCATATTAGTTACGGCTCATCCCATTTTAAGTATCTAACGGGCTTCAGCGAGTTGGCTTCGGCCCCTTGTGTGCCTTCCAATCGTCCGAGAATGTCAGACTCACATACATGATAATAGTTTCTGCGATGATTTTTAAATATAAACCTACATTGTTGTGTAGCTGTACTATAAAACACTGCAACATTGTAGATGGTTTAGCCACTTCGAATATAGATGACGTTGGCTTATCATTGTGGAAAACAATTTTTATTTTGAAGCGTCTGTGAAAATGTAAAGTTCTGCTACTATATAAGAGATGGCGCTGTAAGTCGTGGAGTTTCTTGGTAAAAAGTGAAAGTGAGACGAAACGCATGAAAACGGGAACGGTGACCGCGACTCACGGTTGTTGACCGTCAAAACGGGTCGCTGACGTAACCGGCGTAATAGCTGTAAGGGCGGCCTCGCACCTTCGCACAGGACTTGTTTTTCTTCGATTACAGGGCTACTTATTTTGGGGTATTAATGTTATTATGAGATTTTTCGTTTTATCAATTTACTGGCCTACTACGATACGTTTGTATTCTCTCAAATTGAAAATTAAAAGATAGGTACTTTGGATTACCAAGGCACGTATCGGGTAGGGTCACGACCTCATTAGTAAATAGGTACGGAAGTCCTTTTATTGAATTGACTTCAAGACGGAGGATGATTTTTACCGCATTTTGTTTGAATCGCCGCAATGCATATCGAAATATGCATTGCGGCAGCC
>NDFZ01001548.1:0-14208 GCA_002192655.3 Mamestra configurata | reverse complement strand
ATGCAAACGGGTTATTCAATATCTAGCTCGCCCATAGCGGCTGACATCCATTTACTCGTAGGCACTGAGTGTTCATGTGCTTGGTGCTAGGCGATCTTCAACTTTAGTTGGTTCGTTTTAATACGAGACATTGAAATGAACAATAGCTTATAGCTTCCTATTATTTATTTATTTATTAAATAAATAAATAAATAATAGGAAGCAGTGTATTATTATTTTTTTTACGACTAGTACATAGTTTTGATAGGTGCATCGTCCTCATATATAATAAACTAGCTTTTGCCCGCGACTTCGTACGCGCATATCCGTTTTTTTCTGAAATAAACATTTGACTTTGTACCTACGGTGAAGGAAATAGGGTCTGTGGTATTTCGATCGGGATTCTATTTATTTGTTTAAAACTTTTAAATGTACAGTGTTGGCACATATACAAACTTAATATAACAAGGCATTGTCTATCAGTCAAACTTTAGGTTATATAAAAAGACTACACTGTGGTAGCGGTACCTAGGTGTACAACAAATAAATCACAATAAAATAGAAATTAGAAACTTGATTTATGCTTTCGCCTTCCTTCTAAGCAAAGGCNATAAAAAGACTACACTGTGGTAGCGGCACCTAGGTGTACAACAAATAAATCACAATAAAATAGAAATTAGAAACTTGATTTATGCTTTCGCCTTCCTTCTAGGCAAAGGGTTCTTTATCCAACTAAGGCACAGTTTCTGGGCTGGAAATATCGCAGAATTAATCGCGCGTTATATTCTGTGATTGGTTGAATGAACTTTCAACAGCTAATATATCGCATCGCATCACTTGGCGTGCATCAAAGTTGTGACGCATCGATCGTCGTCCAGAAAAAGGCTGTAGGGTCTTTTTATTTTATAGGATATCACTTCATTAGATAATTAAATAATTATGTGCCAACATAATCAAGTTTCATTAGATATTTATATAATTATGTGTCAACATAATCAAGGTACACACGCCAGCACATCAAGCTATGTACAACAATTTGTCAAATTTCTTAAATTTAGATTTTCAACTTTACCGCTAAAGCATTAAGTTTAATGTTGATTGGGAAAATTTTACAGTTTCGGGTTTTGCTCTTTTTTTGTTCCGAATGAATATAATTGTTTGATTTTATTATCCTTTTCAGAACCATGATTACCTCTCTGCCCTTCAAAATCGGTTAATTAGTTAAATAAATTACTAAAAGGCAGGCCACGCGTCGTTGCTTATAAGTTGTATTTGAAATGTCATCGCGAAAGGTTACAGCTAAAAAACTTGAAAATAAATAATATGGAATTGCGCATTGCCCTCTTTTGGCCCTATATGGTCGACACCAGATAAATTTGCAATAAAGGTCATTGACCCACCTACATTTACTGACATACTTATAATCGAAAAGAAAAATAAAGACATAAACCTGTCTTGAATCGATCCTTTACATTTTTTAGTAATGAAATACGATTAATAATTTATTGTCCAGGTACTAATGAAGAGATTTTTACGGAAAGGGCAAAGGGTTATTTCAAATTTATCTGGCGTCGACCATAGAAGTGTTACATCACAAGCCAATGTCACATTTGACATTAGTTTGTTATTGTTTTTTATCAAACAAATTTTTAATGACAGTACCTAATATTTGGTAAGGTTTTTATTTCAGGTTTGAATGGCCTAAACACCAAAAGAACCTTATTCGTGAAAGAGCCTCCTCTTTTTTATTTAAACCATTTTTTACAGGTTCTTGTGAATCAGAATCAGAATCATTTATTTGTATAACATAGGTAATAATAACATATAAGATCTTAAAAATTAAGTAGTGCGCTATGTTCGTTATGTTGTGTGGGAATTGTTCGAGTCGGTCAGTGTGAACGATGAAGCTCGCGTTCGAAGCGAACTAGTTCCCTATATGAAGAAGAACGTAGACACTCATTCAATTAAATCATTGTAACAAAATTTTAGGTACCTAAATCTTGTTGAATAGTAAGTAGGTAGGTACTCTATACTATGTGAGAATGCATCACTGGCGAGTACATCACTCACCTTCGATTTGCCGACGATATTGTCGTCATGGCTGAAACGATGCAATGCAGGACCTCAGTATAATGACCTCAGTAGAGCTTCCGAAAGAGTGGGTCTTAAAATGAACATGGACAAAACTAAGGTCATGGTTAATGTAGCACCCACTCCTATCAAGATCGGAGACTCTACACTCGAAGTTGTACACGAGTATGTATACCTGGGACAAACGGTCCAGTTAGGTAGGGCTTACTTCGAGAAATAGGGGCGAAAAGTTCTGAAGTGGCTACCGCGTGCCGGAAGTCGCAGCGTTGGAATACCTCCCACAAGGTGGACCGATGACCTGGTGAGGCTCGCGGGTAGCCGACGGATGCGAGACGCACGGGACCGGCTGTTGTGGCGACACTTGGGGTAGGCCTATGTCCAGCAATCGACGTCTTTCGGCTGATATGATGAATAAGTGAGAGAAAAAATATTCATCCGCGTGATAAACCAATAAGAATCAAGTAAGAATTGACAAGAGTAATGAGACGCCTACCTATGCACACATCATGATGATCATCATCATTCTAAGTAGGTCATATACGCTGAATTCGCACTGATACCTTTTACGGGTTACACTTGAAATGTCCTATACAAGATAACAACTGTTTAAATAATTAATATTTGCAAAACAATATTTATTTACTCATAGAACATAATATATCTACGAACTAAGTAATCATGGAACGTAACTCGGTAGACTTCAAAACATTTTCCTCTTGAATAACAATCAATTAAATATTAATTTGATTGACGTGCCTCTATGTACCGAGATGAGAGATAATCAAATCTTTTTGGTTTCTCTAAACATGATGAGACAATGCGCAAAGAAACAGGAAAGACCCGGCAAAACGTGACTCCTTGCATTATTAGTATAACTCGCAAAATGAAGTACCTAATTACGCTAGCCATAGAGGCTTTTTTACTCGGAAAACCTTTGTAACAATCGTACAAAAGAAGTGTGAAATTCTATGTGAAGGTTTTTTATATTCCGATTCGAAGAACTCACGCTAGCACCTGTTGATGAACATCTGAGTCGATGACAAACACCAGCGATCAAATAAAGCAGCAAATCATTTCTATTGTTTCCAATCCGCTTTTCCACGTTAATGCCGCCTCTATAATCGACATTAATCGCGAGAGTTCGCTTCCACATGGCATGCTTTTTCTTCGGCTGTGTGCCGCTAGAGTATCCGACCACTTGCTTTATTGCGAGCGACTGCATCGTCGCGGCAGCACGCACGCCGCCTCGCGCGTTAGCGAATACCATAAAATCGAGAAAAAAATAAAAACAAAATACTGCCGATAGCGTCGATAATGAATTCGATTCGCTCCGACCGGCCGACGACGACAGACGAGTTTTGAAAAAGGTACACTGTTTACAAAACGCTTTCCTCGATCTGCGTTCGGTACGCGAGTGAATATATCGAGTTAGTTCGAAACTATCGAGTGTGCGGTTGTGTTGGGAATCGATGTTAGACGGAAGCGCGACCGTCGCTGGCTGAACTTGTGCCACGCTTCTGGAAGGTCAAGGAACACAGGTGGTGGACAGTTATTCATGCGTCGATCGATATGATCGCTGGCAGCTGTTTGTCTAATGCACATGGTAAGCTGGCTTAATATTTTCGTTTGTTTTAGTTTTATTACGATAGCATCACTAGTATTGGATGTTGATATTGTAATCAGTGTGATTGAACATCCAATCTAAACTGACGAATGTTACTATAACTAAGATCTACACTATAAAACAAACTACAGAATTTTCAATGCCACGAGCATGTAATAATTCATTATAATAATAAACCGCAGCTAACTAAAATTCTCTGCACTTAGATAAAGTCACATTAATATGCATAACATACCATACGTTTTCCTTTAAAATTTGTTAGCAATTACACACATACTTATTGAAATGTATAATAATATTTTATTTTTCATAATATGTGGAGACATAAATAAGGTAGTAAAACTGGTTAAACAACAAGTTATTGCTTCGTTGATGACATAATATTATTCATTTATGTTATGAACTTCTTTGTCACCATTACGACAGGGCAAACGCTTAATTTATCTGTCACTTATCATTATTATTTATTATCATAGTAATGCCTACATCATCAATCATATTTGTAGCTAATATGAAAATATCTGCGTTCTTCAATGTATCCTTTCATGTATATACTTACTAAGATACTATTCCTCAAGACAAAAATAATGTGTCTATATATCTAGCTAATAAGGTACTAAAATATCGAAGCGTTACTAACGCAATTAAGAATGAAGGTACTGTACAATTTTTTTGTTACGGATTTAGCTACATTAATTGTAAACAAATCAAAATTCAAGAACAAAATATACTAATAGTTTACTCATATTTAAATCCATAAGGAGGATATAAGTGCAATGCCTGAGGCAAACGATATATTATGAAGCCCACTTGTTATCAAGTGTAATACTTGATCTTCTTCCACAAGATTATATTCAAGTTCCCAATCTCAGATAACTTCAAACGGAAATAGGTAATAATAGCTGATTTTTGTTTGCAACAGTCTGGTATAAACTATAACTTCACCCATGGTCCAAGTANTATCAAGTGTAATACTTGATCTTCTTCCACAAGATTATATTCAAGTTCCCAATCTCAGATAACTTGAAACGGAAATAGGTAATAATAGCTGATTTTTGTTTGCAACAGTCTGGTATAAACTATAACTTCACCCATGGTCCAAGTTATAAAATATATCGCTCGTAGATATATAGTCCTGGATTTCCTGTGCTCAATCGGTTTGTTCCGTTTAAACTTTAACTTAATCAGTCCGACCCTGACTTGTTTATTTGTAACATGCTATAATGTCAGTCAAGCCTGTCCGACTCATTGTTTTTGCTGAGACCTCTCCGAAGGCTCTCATTTGTATCGATTAGATGACGTTGTCTTACCTGAGTTACCTTAATTCTGTTGTAGGAGATGCTATATATAAATGTGTATGTACTGGAGTTTCTTTATCAGAGTTATTCCACCTTTCTCATACTCCTTATACACCTCTGTCCCAAGGCGTGTTTATTTATTTGTAAGACTACACACTTGTATTTGTACTAGTGCTCAATTTCAATTACTGGTTCAAATTGAAATCCTATCACGTAAATAAGTAAAGTTCGCATTTAAAAGTCACATTGATGATATGAGAGCGTCAACGCAAGCCATAATGAATGAAATGATAACCAGTCAACAAAATCTATTCGGATTTAAACACGTCAACAATCTGGAATCTGTTGGGTTTCTCGATTTGTTTCGCAATATATAAACAAGAATAATAAACTGGTTTAGTAAATAATAATTCTCGTTCGAAATTGATCACTTAACGGACAGCCAGCGCTTTCTACAGCAAACTGAGGTGGGCAAGCCTTCCAACAAGAGTTAAGCAAATTCACATAGAGTGGCTCTTTTAGAGCAGTTTTCCATGTGCACTGGTATCCGTGATGTGTACAAAGCTATTAAATTACTCTTGCTGGAGACAAACGAGTAGATATATATGATAGTAATGATTTCCGACTCCTCCGAAGTCACTANATGTGTACAAAGCTATTAAATTACTCTTGCTGGAGACAAACGAGTAGATATATATGATAGTAATGGTATATTGATTTCCGACTCCTCCGAAGTCACTCTGAGAATTTCATAAACTGATCAGATAGTAACATTCAAACCACGTGCGAGTTTCCTCAACATATTTTCTATTAAACTTTAACACATTGCGTACGTGGTCATAAAACCGTTGAAGTCTCAAGTCATCGTATAAATCTTACCACAAAGCAGTTAGAACTTTAATCATTATAAAATATCTACTTAAAGGCAATAAAATATTTTGCAGCATTCATACACAAAACAGGTTTAAAAGAAATGAATTATTTATTGAATATTAATATTATTATTATCTTTAACCCTATATGAAGATGTCGAAGAAGCTACAATATAAGCGGTTATTCTGATGTTCAAAATTAATAGTTTCGTTAATCTCTGTGGTAACATCCAGGAAGTTCTTGCAAAGAATCTTCAGGGTCAAGAGACGGAAACTGCCTTTATGATTGATTTTTGACAAGATAACAGAAAAATAACACAAGCATATACGAGATACACTACGAATTTTGGTAATTAAGTTCTTTTAAGTACAAAATTTTAAGTAATAATTAGTGAGCTTGGTTTAACTGTCAGTCATTACGCGTAACGTACAGGATCTTAAGTTTTTACTGTGTCGGGGGTTTTGCGAACTAATGAATAAAGTGTGAAAAAACTTGTCGGGTAATACGGCCTCTTAATCTCAGGCCATCCGAAGGCGTTATACGAGTTAGTGAGGGCAAAAAACGAAGGGGCACCGACACTCCTCTTTCTCGGCACTTAGCCGAAGCAAAAACTTATGTTAACCATCAAGATGTACTCTTGAAAATTGTTCATAACATTGATGTTGCGCATTAAATCAATAATGACGTAGCTATTGCCGTCACCGAAATAAAAGTGAATAACAAACTAATTGATTTTATGAATGAATATGAATTGAAGTGTTCNATGTTGCGCATTAAATCAATAATGACGTAGCTATTGCCGTCACCGAAATAAAAGTGAATAACAAAGTGAAAAACTAATTGATTTTATGAATGAATATGAATTGAAGTGTTGCAGCAATTACAGCATTCGATTGATGTTTGCTTGTTTTTCTCGTAATCAACATCAACATCATCACGGCTTACCCTTGTCGCTGTTTTCTTATTATATACTTCTTCTAAGCATAGGTATCATCTTTCGTACAGTACATCCTTCGCTTCTTTAATCTTTCCATCCTCTTAAAGCCATTCAACATTCATACTCACACGACAAAGCTAATCCAAATCTTCAACACATTTTTTTGAATAAAATTTACGTTAAGGACAAGAAAATTAAGTGACTATACATTAGCATCGATACAGCCAACATTTCCGCGGCAATAACGTTTACTTACAATAGTATATAACCTATAAACAAGCAATAAACCGATTTACCTACATCACTGTAGGAATATTAAAATATTGTAAACAGCGTTGAACTCATTGAGCCTTGTCCAAGAGTATCTCACGGTTGATGGCTTTCACACTTCCGCAGATGCATGGCTGTACCGCCGTTATTTGCACTAGTGAGATTTGTAACAGGCAAATATTATAAGAGGCAATACGCATCGCCGCTGTATCTAGGCAAAATTAGGACTAGTAAATAAAATACAGTAGAAAGAAAACAATACACACGCGTAAAATAGGAATATTATAGAAAGATTTAGTATCGAATGAGTTCATAAACTACTTCTGTTCAAGGAGAAACTGACAAAAAATCACTGGTCAGTGGCAAAAAATGTTAAAGAAGCAAAAGCTTTCAAAACATAATAAGAAATCATCATCATCATTAGGCCATGTGTGTCAACGAACGGATACCAATGCTTTGATTGAAGACATGGCATCTGTAGCTATCGCCAACTTTCAAGTTAATAAAATCTGTCAATCAAGTGGCTAGAACTTTTTAAATTTTANATCTGTAGCTATCGCCAACTTTCAAGTTAATAAAATCTGTCAATCAAGTGGCTAGAACTTTTTAAATTTCTTGCTAAGAACGAAAGGAGCTCGTGGTAAAATAACAAAAGCCACCTGGTTCGATCTTCAAGGTTAAGCAACGCTTGCCGAGGTCGGTCTGTGCATGACCGAGACTCCTCCGTGCCTCGGAAGCACGTTAAGCCGTTGGTCCCGGCTGTCGTTTGTAGATATTTGGTAGTCGTTACGGATTGTCAGAAGCCAGAAAATCTGACATCAGTCTTGTCAAGAAGTACGGTGTAGCCCAGTTATTGAGTTGTGGAGGTCTGGAAGACAGCCGCTCCACGTAAGTACTGGTATTCAGCTGAATGCGGTTTGACTGGAAGCCGACCCCAATATAGTTGGGAAAAGACTAGGCAGATGATGCTAAGAACTTGACTTGTAATATCCAATCAACTTTAAAGCAAGAAAATCATATATTTAGTCGCCGCAGTGCCTACAGCTCTTCCGATATGTGTCAAAGATCTCCTTTTAGGTAAATACGGAACTAAAACAGTCGAGCATTTGTAGAAGTATCCGATAACAGCGAATTAACAAGGAACTAAAAACATACGTATCAATAACTGAACGCTTAATCGATTCGAAGCACGAGACGATGAAGTTCCGCACCGGTACTCACCTAATTTGAATTTTAAAGAAATCTCTACAATGCAATGCCGTAAAATTAAATGGTCAAATGAGGGAAGTTTGTTGAACATGCGTTTTGAAAACGTGACTCATCAAGTCATCGACAACCATAATATAGCAATCTTGGCAAAGTACTCGTATATTGGTAAATACTACTATTACCGAATGACTAAAAATTATATCTATTAACATTGTCTTTTTTTATGGCTCAGCTTACTGTTCTGTCGGTCTACTGCAGGTCGATAAAATGATCTGTCGAGATAGCGTTCGTCGGGATTTTGTTTGTCGGAGTAATGTGGGACAATCGTTAAGGATACAATAAAAAGATAAACATAATCTATCGAGATGACATTATTATTTTGCAAGTTTGTAAACTAGCTTAGGAACACTTACAACAATTTATACCTAATTATTCCTAAGTTAGTTAGTATCTCAAAAGAGACCAAGCAATTTTTGAAGTGCTAATTATGGCATTTTATAAGAACTGATGGACACCAAGGAAACAGGGTTGTTTCCTTGGTGTCCATTGAATTGAATACTGAAATGACTGAGATGAATGAGTGTAACAAGTAATGCCAAGCTAACCTCAATAAAGAAGGTAAAGATGAAGAACAACAATGATGACATACGTAAACTGAAACAAAGTAAGAGATAGACTATAGAAGCATGTGTAGGTACCAACAAATATTATGTGTTTCCATAACAATCCCATTCATGTGCGTTTGCGATGAATAACTTGTGAAACAGCCTGAATGTTTTTTTCTAGACTGTACGGTATTGTTCCGCAGTGGCAGAAATGACACATTGTGATTTGAGATTGCTGATTCCTGAGAACTTATTAGTTATGAAAAGAATTCTGAATATGTAATAGACGTTAATTTAAAACATTCATGTTGTATGATAACCAAAATTTTCCTTATCCACTACGATAAGGAAAGTTTTCGTAACAGTTATGGAAAGGTGAGCCATGAGTATCTTAAGTATTTATAATGTGACTCTTTTGACTCTTCCGTACAAGCTAATCTTTTAAGAAGAAAGGTAGATACTTGGGAATAATGAAAACAATGTATTCCCTATACGACTAACATACCCTTTTCGGTTTTCATCACCCTTCATTTCCCATTCATGCATAGGCCAAGACCGTGACATTGGTTGTACTTTCTTGAATCGCGAGAACAATGATATCAAAAAAATAATAATGAGGTTGAGGTGGGATTTGAAGAAAGGGAACGTTTCATTGTAAACGTTTCCTACAATAACATAGGTAATTATGTTTGGTACAACTATCCTATTGTCATCTTTTGTCAAAATAAATAACAAGTTCCAGTTAGCAATTTAATAATAAATAATACAAAAAATGTAAATTATTAACTGGTATGTGAGCTTACTTCTATATTCGTCCGAACGCCGTAGCACGATAATACATTTTGCTTAAGATGAAGTCTATACTGGTATTTATTTCGAATCGTGATTAATTAACATACTCGCGGTTATAAACATCTTATTTCGAAGATAATTCCAAGTAACTAACAGATTGTATCCAATGGGTTTTACTGAACACATCTTTGGACTTTGACGTGGCATATAGCCAAATCAAAGTCTACAGAATATTTTTTTTCGTTACTATTGTATCGGCTCATCTATTTATAAATGTTCGAACATTACATGGTTTGGATACCTTTAAAAAACACATCATTACATAACTAGTTTTTGCCCACATTTCCATAGGTTTTTTGCAGGATCTATAATATTATTAACTTGATGATTTGAATCAAAACCGGAATATTGTTTTAGATTGGAATGTTTTCTAAACACGTTATGGAAAAGTAACATAATAATATTAGACTTTTTGCTGTTCGTGGATGGACAGGTGGATGACCTAGCGAGACGGGAGTAAGAACTGAATAAGACACACATAGGCTAGGAAAACCACAAGGGACGATGATACCCTTTTCAGCAGTAGGTTGAACAAGTAGGTGTGTCAATGATGATAAAGAGACCTGAGAGACCTGAGAGAGAGTGATTGCCTTGTGCGATAAGACCGCCCATTGTGCACTTATTTTATGTATGATTGTCCTGTTCTTATTATGAGGTGTACAATAAAGTATATAATAAATAATAAATAAATAAATAAGAGGTATAATACAATCTTTCCCGGTGTTATGATTCCATTCATTCAAATTAAATTTACAGGCTATGGAATCTTCCGAAAAACACTGGATCTGCTTTCGCATTTATAGTACTCATTCAGTTTTAGAATAAGTTTAAATACGTACTTATTGGCAGAATCGCAATGATAAAATTCACTACCTATTTTATATTAATTAAGAATCTGCTAATCAGAACTTAAAATAATTACAAGTTTAGATTTATTTATAAATAAGGCCCTAAATTCACGAGTACGTAAATAAATAACCATGCAATAAAACTGCAGGAAGTTAAGTTTAGCTACCAGGAATGCAAAACTACGTTGGAAGTTTCAATCATGGCAATTGGATCGTCGAATCAATCAAGCAATCTGGGTCGCCAATTAAAGCTACATTAATTGCTACACAGATTATACTTGACCTTTGTATTGCAGAATTATGAGTATTCGTATCGTATCGCATTACTTTTTGTATAACGTGATCAGTAGTTTCTTTGAATATAGCTTCTTGTGATTTTGTACGCCTCCTAACTTGGCAATTAATATGAATACCTTCGGTCAGTGGCTCCGCCCGCGTAAATGTCGGAAACTATCCCAAGGGGACGTAACCCGGGACAAAAGTAAATATTTAAGACTAAAATCTACCTCTGTGCCTAATTTTATCCAGAGCCGTTCAGCCGTTCCAGCGTGACTGAGTAACAAACATTCATCCATCCAAACTTTCGAATTTACAATATGTAGTTGTAAGTAAGATTAGCATCAGGAAAATACTGGTGCTGTATCCAATTCCATGTGAGGTGAATTATATTGATATTGATGCTCATTTCATATTCGCAAAACAGGTATTGCTGCCTAAAGCTCATCTCAATTAACTGCATCCATTTTAAATTCTGCATCTGCATCGACAAACTGGTCGAAATCATTTTCGAATGCGGAAGCTCTATTGACCAATATACTTTGTCAAGTTCTCCAAAATGATATTGTAATCGGTGTTTTGTATACGAATCCGTTAGGGTCACTTGCCAAAATTGAATACAATATCGATTGAGGATAGGAAGAAGTTGCATTCATTTGATTCATTCAATGTTAATAAGTGGGCAAGGACAGATGCATCGCTGCAACTGTGACTGTATATCAGGTGTCATCATTCATAAACCTATTTACCTACCAAGATGTAACCTATTCCAAATTGGTACGTATATTCTTCTTATCAATTAAACGAGGTATAAGTCGTTACCTATAAAGTTCAACAGATACTCGGAAGATCGATGAATATTAACGATTTTGGGGAAAAATGCAGTCATATTCGTAACATCATTTTTAGAATCTATTCAGTTACAATTTTTTCTACCAGCCTTTGTTTATGTCATTTCAAACCAATACCTACGTCTTTATTTACCGACTAAGTTTGCTTCAACCATAAAGAATAGAAAGAAAAGAAAGAAAGAATAATATTTATTTAGCACTTACATGAAACACGCACGGTGCATAGAAATAAAATTTAAAAAAGAAATGTAGGTATGCTAAGAACTAAATGTGTGTCACGGCTGCACTAAAAAGGTCAATTTAAGCGATATGTCAGACAGACCGATGCTGTCTTTCGTTGGTTTTCTAATGAACCCTTGAATGGACGAGTGGCGGTTCATTTGAATCCATCTAATATATTCTTACATATATACAAATAGCAAATTCAGGTATTCAAATTCTATATTTCCCACCGTTATGTCTGCGACTGCCTCAATTTAATTTCAAACTCTCTCCCTCGATTTCTGAATAGAGAATATGAATTTAGAAGAAACTTTACTTTAGTGCTAAAGGTTGACAGGTCCTCATGGCAAATTCTCGTCTTCGAATTCTCAATTCAGAAACCAGGCGTAAGACTTGTTGCGGAATTTGTTCGAAAGAGTCACCGCGGCCCTGGAACGCAAAGGGCTTTAGAAGGAACACGGATGGGTTTTAGTCAGTAAGAGTCCGACACGCCCTTCCGCTCCACCCAGAGCGGAAGAAGTCATTAGATGATTCCCCATCCTTAAAAAAAAAGGCGTAAGACTTATTAACAGCTATATTTTCATACTGTAGGTATAAAAATATAGTNCACGGATGGGTTTTAGTCAGTAAGAGTCCGACACGCCCTTCCGCTCCACCCAGAGCGGAAGAAGTGATTAGATGGTTCCCCATCCTTAAAAAAAAAAGGCGTAAGACTTATTAACAGCTATATTTTCATACTGTAGGTATAAAAATATAGTATGGATATTTTCATACCCATCCAAAAATATACCGTAAATTAATGGATGGATATTTTCATACCCATCCATTAATTTACGGTATAGCCGGGTCAGCAAACCATCAAGACCGTCGGCTGCGCCAGTCTGCGAGGGGTATAGTAATAAAATCATAACGGTCGCATTGACACCATTTGCATTTCCGGAGCTGTACTCTCTTGTCTGGTTTTATGAGGGACTTTTGGAGTCTGTTTCCGATATGATAAATTGTATTTTGTTTTCCAAATAGATTAACTCTTCTATTCGGCAATATATTTTTTTCACATTAAACTAGATTAAGCCAATGTTACTTACTCTGAGAGGAACCATCGAAAGAAACTCAGAGATCAGTATTTTTTGAGGTTCAAACATTTAATAAATTACAAAAAAATAAACGAGAACCATGTAGGTTTATGTCTGAAATGGTATTTTGAGGAAATCACCACAGATTCGAATGGGCATGTCCAAATAGTGCAAGCATTTGTCAGTTATACATACGGACGTTTGGGTAAGCCACATAAAGTGGTCCAATTGTCAGACATCATGAAATCAGACAGGTGCGATGCGATAATGCGACAACGAGTTTACAGTCATTGATGAGGTACTGCAATAACTATGAAAAGCGTCCTCGCATTGTGGCGTTGTCTTAGAATCCATATTAACAAATGCTTCACGCTTAAACTGCTGCTTTTATATTTCTATGCGCTGAACTGATTAAGATGAAACTTGGTATAGAGATAGTTTGAGTCCCGGGAAAGGAGATAGGATAATTTTTATCCCAGAAATCATTCTTTAAAGGGGTGAAAAGGGGGTGGAAGTTTGTATGGGAGTCCGTCATTATTGAAGATAAAACCATAAACCTTTGTATTTAGGCACTTGATAAAAAATAAATAAACATGTTTTAAGCGTTTTTGAAAAATAAAAATGTCTGCCCAAAGTAGCTATTCCACGCGGGCAAAGTCGCGGGTAAAAAGTAGTTTATTATAATCTATCGCTGCCATTTTTTCTACGAGTCACAGCGATATAATTTTCGCACAGCTAATCTAAAATCTCGCTAATAATTAACTCTGTACAAAATAGTCTGAAATAAAGCAAAAATAGTACATAATGACAAATGATAGATGGGTTCAATGTGTTGTTACATTCGTATTTAGTATTCTTGAGGCTTCCGCGGCGTCGCCATGTTATTATAATTATGACTCATTTCCTCTATTTTGATTATACGGTTGCAAAATAATAAACAATTTTCGTTCAGACGTAATGCGACTTTTTCATCTAACGTTAATATTAATGGGACTTGTAGACTTTGGATTTTAAGCGTTTGTAAGGAGGAGAGTTTTTTGGACTACGAATATAGTTATAAAACGGAAATTTAACAAAAAAAAACAACAAATCTAGGGGTTACTATGTTTAGGGTTGTGGAATTTGTTCGAAAGAGTCACCGCGGCCCTGGAACGCAAAGGGCATTTGGAAGAACACGGGTGGGTTTTAGTCAGTAAG
>NDFZ01001547.1:0-13712 GCA_002192655.3 Mamestra configurata | reverse complement strand
CGCTCAACGCGAGGTTACCTCCGCGCCTCTACCTGCGCGCGACTCGGCACTCGCGACCGCCCAAATAATGTCATTTAGATACACTCAGCGCCGGTTAGCTATTGCTTGTTCAATGTAAGTTTTTGTAGTTGTTTTTCATCCATTTCAAAGGTAAAGAATTGAAGTTTTTTTGGCGGTTAAGTCACGGTATGTTCTTGAGGCGTCGGTTGAAGAATGCGAGGTATATTTAGAAAGATTGGACCTGTGAGATTATCAGCGTCCGATCGAAAACCTCACGTGCGGCCGGGGTGAGCGTGTAGGGTTGCGGGGGCGGGGGGAGGTGTGTGGGGCGGCAGATAGCGGCGCAGGCGCATCTGCTCCTTCTGAGAAAGGCCATTGTGGCGGTCCCGGAGTGGTCAGTGCGGTGACGTCACGGGCCGGGGCCGACAACCTTCCCCCCGCGCCGCACCGACGCGGTACCTACACAACATTGAGGTACATCCGACAGCGTTCGCAAGTGATTCTCAAAGAGATTAGTTTTCAGGTTATTTGTTATGTAAAAATGTTTTTGTTGATTGTTATCTTTTTATTTACATTGCGCATCCTGTGAGGCGGTTTCGGCCGTGCTCGGGACTGCTAATGAATGAATATTTACTTAAGAGGATAATAATAATAACAGATCCTTTATTTCAGGCAACTAAGGCCCATAAAACACAATACATATATGCCTTTAAGATATCATCGATCTGGTTTTTCCTATTTACGTCCGTTTGAATACATAACACTTAACATCCTCTTAGTAACTTATACTGATTATTCTTTCATATTAAAAAAATAATGAAAAAGAACAAAATAATATTTGCATTGCAATGGCGGGAATCTTCCTACTATATTTGCCGATTTCCCCAGGGCATGGGTCCCGGATGCCCGAATAACTCGTACCTTAATTTCAAGATTTAAGTTGGGTCCCGATCGGTCCCCATTATTTGCCCCAATAGGTAAGTACCTGAAAAACATGTTTTACGAGTTTTTTGTCAGTTCCTTTTACCACATGAAACATTGTGAAATTCTTAACCAAAACACCCCTATTTTGTACATAAATAATAATACCCATGTAGCGGTAATACCAATAATTTTCCCGCCAGTTCTAGAAACCGAAGTTGAAAACAAGCCATCATTCAAACCCCCGGCTATTACCCCTAATGAACAAATTGTTCGGCTTTCTCAGGAAACGCTCGCCTTCTCAAGAACCCCAGCGCGTCCAACAAAGCAATTTTACAAATTCTTTTCAAACTAAATTATACTGTGTCCATCAAGAGTGTCGGCTCTCTGTTATTTCTACATGTTTTTATGCCTCGTAGAGTTAGTTAATAGTGTTCCGGGTAGTGGGTTTAGTGGGGCAGGTACCAAGCCCCAGGTAGAAGGCATAAAAGCGCTGGCCGGACAAAAAATAATTATGTAAGGCCCCGCTTGTAAACGTTTTGTTAAAAGTGAGAATTAGACGTACGGAACATTCGGCTCGTAGGTAGCACGCTCGCATCTCCACGCTTAACATTTTTCATAACAAATTATCGCATTAAGTTTATTACTTGTAATTTTTCCGCTACTCAGTTTTTCTACGAACGTGTTTTATTATCTTCCAAATTAATTAGATGGCGTTTAATTTCAAGATTAACAATGCTTTGAAATTAAGTTTTACTTTTTATGTTTAACCGCGTGCTCCATGAGCGTCTTGTATCTATGGTGTCAATCATCAATCATGTTTGTAAAGCTGAAGCAATCAAATAGATAAACTTCAGGAGGCTCACCTCATTTCCCAACATTCCAGAACTCGTGACATCATATCTAATGTAAACATGTCTGGGATACAGTTGACCTTTGATTTAGACTTTCAATATCGAGATTATCCTCAAAATGCTATGGAGATTTATTTCCTGCCCACCACACGAACAATCTTCATGAATACTCAAACGATATGTATCTAGCGCAAATATTACAAGTTGAGTTTATTCCAGAACATGTTAGAGCAAATAGGAAATGGAATACGAAGAATAATATTCAGCCGGAGACGGCGACTTGAATAGATCGTTTATTTCATTCGGTTAAACTCAAAACTGGAAGTAACCGGCGCGGCGCGGGCAGGCGGCCGCATAAAGATGCTAAAATATAAGCGTCGATAAACAAGAGTGTAGTGTGTTGCTTTATTCCCATGAAGTCGGAGTTATGTGTATTGTATGCGCGTGCTCACGACGAACGCTATTTTTTTGTCGTGTAAACATTGCGCTTCCGCGTTAGCTGGGCCGTGCGAACCGCGAGGGTCGAGGGAACCGCCCGACCTAGCGTAAGTTTCCTTTGTTTAACACTTTAACGCATTAGTATATGTTCGCACAGTTAGGCAATGCCGCGCGTGTGCTGCTGAGTGCTGCACCATCGCCGCGTCGCTGTCGCTACACTACTTAGCCATCAAATGCACAGTTTTCCTCTGTATCTCTGAAATGACAGTCGATGATTCAAGCTTCAAACGAGATTAAACTGAAAATAAAAGAATTACACATGCTAATTGCAGTTTAGTAATGTATGCACACATTGCACACTGCTCGAAATAGCCGGCGAGGGGGAAAACGCACCCTCCCTAGTTCCCATGCACGTTAAAATATTCACGTACGTCGTAGCATAGGTATTCAATAAGAGTAACGAGGGTAAAAATATCAGGAATTTAAATTAGCTTTAGATTGTTTACGAAGATTTCCCAAACCGATATGACGCATGTCTATACATCGGAATACGCGTTAGAGATATTGATGAACCCCTTTTTGTAAATACAATACAAGCCGAACTTGAAAACACTCAAGATTCTCAGGACGTATGAACAAAGCAATACCATTTGTGGAACCTCGCTGAATAATAGACAAGTCGAACAAAACATCACAATAAGTAAAGTTAGAATTTGAATTGTCTGAAAAACGTAGTGATGCGACGAGAGAATTGTGCGGCGCGGCAGCAGTAGCCTCTTGATTGTCGCCAATTAGTTGTAATAACGGCCCTCGGCCAGCCGCGCTCGGATAACGCGCTGTAATTTGTTAGCGAACACCGAACATGGCTCACGGGGACTGTGAACAAGATTTATGTGTGAAATGTTCGAGGTCGATGCCTCTACTGGCTACTGGATTTTGTTTCAACGCGCCGCCGAAGCCGCCGCCGCTCCGGTCGCTCTCGCTCATCTGGTTTATGAAGTGTTGGACACATTTTATAAACTCCGCGACCGGCGATGCATAACGTTATTGATTCAATAATCAACTCCGATTGCTATTATTGAGAGCTTTGTTGTTAAGGAGCCACTTGTAGGTGGTATTCTATGTTTGCGACTCTGTAATAACTATTTGTATTCTGAAGTAACTTCTCATCGTACGTGGATTCGTATTTGAAGTTGGCACTATAATTAGGCACACTTATTGTACCTCGGCTGTATTTTACGCAACCGAAGCATGAATCATACAGTCGTTAAGTTACAACATTTCGTTTGAATGGTACTACGTGGAGCTAGTTTCCCATCTTGTTTTAAATAAGCTAAGCCAGTATCGAGTATCAAAACATTACATAAAATTGGGTTTCGTGTTACTGACTACTCAGCTTCGATTTGTCACTTGTTTTTGATTAAATGCAATGAGCTAAACATGTCGTTGTTTGATTTCAGTTCAATGATGTAACGCTGCTTACTTTATTATTAAGAAATGATTATTTTGTATAAGAATTAAAACAAAGTCTTGTAGGTAATAGTTGTTTGTGGAACTCAAATGTAAAATAGAATGTTGCAATTACAGCAAGCGATTACCTAGACGTACACGTCGGAAGATCATGTAGAGCACAAAGAGCTCCCGGAGCCCGGCGGCGGCGGCGAGTGCAACGTCCAGGCTCTCAAGGGCAGCGATGTGAACCGCCTAACCCTGGATCCTGTTTACGCGTATTCGAATCCAATTTTCTTTGAAGGCGGTCTGCAATCTACAATCATTATTTTTGCAAAGACAAATCCATTTCTGCCTGCGGTACGTGACTGTGGGGTAATGAGAGCTAATGGCGGCGGAGCTGTCATTACGCGGGCGCTCGGCTGCGCGCGCCGATTGCGGTGTCAGCTCGCTGCGCCAGCGCAGCCCTCGATGCGCCCGCCTCGCCCCGCCGCCGCCGCGGTCACGATTGCTGTCAGCTTGTGACACCACAATCATTATTGCACTTTTATGTTCAATTCGCCGGTTACAACAGGCCCGCCTTGTTTTCTATTTTTTTTTTGCAATAATCAAAGTCTTGGTGCATACTAAATTACTAATCGAGTTTGGCAAAAACTTCATAGTACTCTGTTGCATAATTTAATTTGGTCTTTGAAAATCCTGTGGCATTCAAACGTCATTGGTTGCAGTAACGTCGCATTGAAAGAACCGTTCTAAATGCTGAGGTTTGTTCAGGTCTGTTAATGAATTCGTCAAACAAACTCCGAGACTACAAAGAAACTGCTTTGTTTCAGTGACACTATAACCTTTTTCTTAAATCTTGTTTGCGTATAATTTCGATTGTAAAATTATCATTATTGAACTGTGCTGTATGTAGTTATAAGTCTCTCTGTAAAATAATATGTTCCTAAGATTACAACAATTATTTTGTAAATAAAAGTGAAATTTCAAGAAAACATGTTTGTTTATTTTTAGTCATAGGTACTCTATCCTACACTGGCAAAATATTTTCTATGAAAATATGAAGATAATAAGATATACCAGCTACTAAAATAATTTTATGAATAGGCAGGTGGGTACGAAAACGTGATTACATGAAATGGCGCAGGCAACCCTGCCAGTATACAAGTGAGGCAGCCCCTTAAATTCAGAATAGCGTAGTATTATTATTCAGCGCTGGTCTCATTCATTTACACAAAGCCTTATTCGACATAACAGAAATGTTGATGGATGAAAAGCTGAGGGAAAGAAAGATCAAAGTTTAGAAGAGGGATGGTTGTTGTGTGAGAAATTATACGAATAATAATAAATCATCAAGCGTTGGCCATATTGAAATTGTTACAATATTAAGTATTGTCACCGGAATTAAAGGTGTATGCAAAATTTCAGATCAATGAAACCAACAATGATCGAAAAATGGTTTGCAAATTTTGACGGACATCTTACATACGAACAGTGCAAGTTAAATAAAAGCTTGTTAAAATAGCAAAACGTTTGAGCCAAATAACATGGAACAAGGACAGGAAGAAGTAATAGAAAATCTGGTTCTACAAAAACAGGAAATCTTAGTCGATATAAATAATATCCAATATCCGAATGAGCTGCCAATCAACTAGAGTACAAAGTTGCTACGATTTTGAGCTTGTAAAACGAAATGGCTACACCAATACCGTTCCCAAGAGCTCATCATAACTGTGGAAATATTGCCCACTAGNACAAGGACAGGAAGAAGTAATAGAAAATCTGGTTCTACAAAAACAGGAAATCTTAGTCGATATAATAATATCCAATATCCGAATGAGCTGCCAATCAACTAGAATACAAAGTTGCTACGATTTTGAGCTTGTAAAACGAAATGGACACCAATACCGTTCCCAAGAGCTCATCATAACTGTGGAAATATTGCCCACTATCGAATGCTGCTCCATTAAATTATAAAGTAACGTTCGAGACGAGTACGTTTAGCAGTAACTACACATGTAGCTGTTATGCCAATGAATTATATCTGCTTTAAACAGCCCATTCGACTGCGCGCACGCATTATGGATCCAAAGCGTTTACATTCACCTTACAGCTCATTACAATAATAAATGTAACCTTTTATAGAAAATGTAATGTGATATTACCTACTAACACCTGTCATAATGAGATTAAATATCCATATATGAATATTCATGAAGTTTAAATTATGCTGCCGGTGTCGACGGATATAAAATCGTTATTTAATTTTGGTGACTGCGCATTCACGCGCCATGCGTGAGAAAATTGCTACCATACGCGGTTTACTACATTTTGCCGCCAAAAGACAACAAAATAAATGTATCTTCGTGCAAATGTTCGTTATTGCTTGTAAATGAGATAGTTGATTATATTTTACACCTTTGTACCATTGACTGAGACATAACACGTGAGTAGCATCGAGTAACAGAATACCTTTACGACCGGAGAGTTGCGTACGCGCAGCCTTTATTGGATAATACCAATTGGCCATTTTAGCAAGTCATAAATTATTTCGAATATTAACTTGCTCTCTTCATACATCCAGTTTAAAGTCCGCGAGCGCGAGCACGCTATTTTTATGCTTACTAAGATTTTTATGGGTTGCCATTATTTATGTCGACACAAAACAATTCAGCGTAAGACTGTCGGTAATTTTATATAACGTGTTACGTTGTAGGGTAGGTAGGTATTAACAAGTCGATCGTCGAATTATCTACGCGGCCTTAGAGCCAATATCCACGATTAAGAAGGACACTAGTTGGAATTAAATGTATCGTTAACTAGGGCACAATGTCCGTTCTATTGGTCGTTTCTTTATGATCGCGACCGCCTGCTCCGGTACTCACGTAGCCAGTACTAGTCCTAGTGCCGTGTTCATTCACGCAGCTACCATTCACTGGCACCTTGAAGTTATTGTGTTGTACAACACCTGTCCAACGAGCACTGCAATGCGTTGTGGAATGTTTTATCCGTGATTTCATTAATAATTCAAAGGAAACACTACCTGTGCAATCATAGTCACACTACGTTATGGGAATGTTATCAAAGTTTGGCGATCTATTGGATGCATGGTGCCATGCGTGTATGTTTTGCAATGCAAATTGGTTTATCATTCGCTACATACAAAATTACATCAGTGCAAATATATTTTGGTTGGTAACAATGGTACAATATCGTCCGCTACGGTGATTTAACGACAAAACCAATAATTGTAAATCAAACAAGCGTTTATTGGCGGTTCGACAGGCAGCTGACTAGGTAACGTACTGCTATGAGTCTATGACATAGGTATTGCGCTAGATATTCAATTGGACGGATTAATTGGTGAACGGAGGGCCTCTGGACGGTTGTTGGCTACGACAATCACTCGCGTGTTATGCAACACGAGCTAAAACGTAGGTAAATATGCGGAAAAACATATGTAACTACAGTAACAAGCATGATTTACAGGCAATTTGTGAAGCCTTTCGGATTGGTAATGGTAACGTTTGACGTGCATAAGCTGTGACGTGGTAGGTACCTAACTGCCTTCTGAAATGAAGACTGGGAAATTCATTTGAGTATTAGAGCTATACAATTCCTCCAGTCAGAAGTTCTATGAGAAGAATTTTAGCCGGCTCAAAACTCTAGAAGCAAAATGTCTATTTAAAAATGCTTTGTCTTGACTGGTGGATCAACGCACAGCCTAAAACCGCCGGTCGTAGGGACTTGAAATTTGGAGGATGTATTCCTTATATGATGTAGGCATCCGATGAAAGAGGATTTTTGGAAGTTCTTCCCCTAAGGTGGTGAAAAGGGGGATGAAAGTTTGTATGAAAAATTTGATTCCTTGGGCCAATATCCTTGAAACTTGATGTTTAAATACTCACTAATGTTAATATTAAAGATTGTTATCATTAATTTTTCATAACGACCAAATGACGATTTAGAGGATGTTAAAGTGTGTATGGAAGAACCTTAAGCCTCGGGCCAATGTATTTGAAACTTGGTAAGAGTAGGTACTGACTGGCCGATGTAAATATTAAAGGTTGCCATTATTCGTTTTCCATAACTACTCCCAAAAGACAATTTAGGCACTGTTCAAGATTGCATGGAAGATTCGTATTCCTTGGGTTAATAAACTTGAAAAATTGCGCCCATATAAATAAAAAAGGCTTTTATGCACTCGGCCTAGAGAGCTACAATATTACACAGAAGTTTCTTTTATGATGTGTGCAGGGACTATTACAAAATGTTTCGTAATTCAACCCCTAAGTTGCGCCCCACTGCACGTTTTCTTTATGATGTGCGAGACATTTGGTTTACAGTAAAAGAGCGTTGACGTGTTATCACTGCTAAAAATTACTGTGTGAACGCGGAACGCAAACCGCCTTGGCGGTTTGTTCGGCCCCTTAGAGAGTGAAATGGGATGGCAAAATATGATGTAGACCATCTGAAATAGGACATATCATATTTATCCCGGAAATAGGTATCCTTGAGATAATTATTGACACTTATGCGGGCGAAGCCGCTGGCAGATGCTAGTATACTTACAAATGTAAAAACAATACCAACAAATATGGCTGATGCAAATGCTGCCTGTTCCAACGAGTTAGGCACAGATAAAGGTTATCCTGCTTATAAAGCCGTCAGATTGTAGGTACTTTGTTACTTGCATTTGATTTACGATTAAACACCTTTTCACCCTTTACCTTTAGCGCAAGTGCGGTTAGACAAGTAGGTACGTAGGTAGTCGACATAATTTATGTTCCTACAATTCATAACATGTTCTGAATCATAATTTTCGTCTCTTTCAAAAAGCTATTGTCGTCGTCGCATTCACAATAATGCAACGTCGGAATTCTTTCACAATGCGACAGACAAGTCCCAGGAAACGGCGGCAGTTGGAGTGGTTATTTTATTCGCCACGTTGCACAGTGGTGGCATGCAAGCGACAATTTTATCGTTGCGTAACCGTAGGTAGGCAACAATTTGCGCAGAGTGCGTGTCGCCGATGTTAGCTATCAAAGCGGTGTTTCAATGACTTCCCAGCGGCCCCTGCGTCACGCGGGGTGCCCACCGGCCCGGTGCGTCATGTTTTGTGAAACTAGTGTTAATGATGGAGTACTACCGTACTATTGAAAGCGCTCCTACAGTTCCTGTGTGAACATTCCGAATCAAACTATTTTAATTGATTGCGTGCTATGTACTCTGTGAAGGTAAGAGCTTTTACGAGTACCGTTTAAAGTCATTATGGTCGATAAAAAACTAAGTTGCATTGCGGAGTTTTATTTTATATCAGACACTTTACTCTTAGGGACTGAAGTTGAAGAAATCACACATTGTCATGAGGAAAGTACTGTGCCGACACGACCGGTATCGAAAATGTACCTAAGCAACAGCAAACATGCATTTATGACTGACTCGATGGCCATTACCTACAGACTGTTTAATTGTTTGCAAGTAAGTATTGTGTTTGTTTCCTTATGGAAGGAAAACAAACAGATAGATACCTAAACAAGATTGTAAAATCATTAAGTAATATGTAGGTAAGGAACTTCAGAAAGTCGTTAATTAGAAAATATGATTTTTCAAAGTGCAAAGCAAATCTTTTGTTATTGAAATTCAGCTGTAACAAAATATGCACATTTTCTGTTTATGTTAAGTAGGTACTCGTAGGTAGCTAAACTTGCACGCATCTATTCTATGATTATCATCTTCTGCAGGCAATTCTTTTAGCGCATACGTTATACATTATATCAGTAGACCGTTATCGACTAAATGACGCATTAAAAACATAAAAACTAGCCTATTAATAAAACATTATTCATGTTAACGCTGTTTCAGTAGGCTGTTGAGCACTGAAGCAAAAAACATGAAATTATTAATTTATTTTGTAATTTATGTAAGTACTTACCTACATACAGAGAATGAGTAGCAGAAATACAATAATTAAGTACAAAGGTTATTGTTTATTTCTAAAGAAATCTCTTCCAGCAGACATGCGAAAGGAGAAATGAAAAATAAATGTAGACAGAAAGAACAATATGTGTAAGAAAGAACAAGAAAAAGGGTATGTGAAGCCTTAAACTCAAATATCAAATAAATCTACAAAAAAATTGATTAGGTACTTGCTTCAGTGGTTGGTTATTTCCCCGTTCTTGAAAATCTCCCCAGCGGGTGAAAAATGTTTGAAAGTTTATATTGAAAGTCCGTTATTTTTCGAATAAGAAGGATGAAATTTAATAAGTATTTACAACCTACGCTTGAAAACAAAGACGCACATACATTATACAAAACTAAAATATTTTGTACAAAAAGCAACTAAAATAAAATGTTGCGACTCTTAATTTTAAAACAAAAAGATAAACAAAGATTTATGTGCTCAAAAATAAAGTAGAAATAATAGATATTATTGTATTCCGTCAGAGGGGGCGGGTCGCTAGGCTAAAATAAATGTTAAATTATGAAATCGAAAATTGTATAAATTTTACGAAATATGTTGCCTGAGCAAAAATAAAAGAATTCGTATTTCTTCTTTTTTGTAATTTTAATTCCAAACTGGAGAAATGGGATGGAAACATTAGTTTAAAAATATCTTAAAAACGACCATGACCATGATGCATGACCTATGAAAATGGTATTTGGCAAGGTAGATTATGAGTAGGAGACGTCAGTTAAGAAATAATTTTAGAAAAATCCTCCCGTAAAGGGGTGAAATAGGGGGTCGAAGTTTGTATGCAAAATTTTGTTCCTTGGTACGAATACATGCCTAAGTGAATAATAAAGGTTGTTTTCATTCGTTTCTTACAACTTCCCCAAAATACGGTTTATGGGGTGTTAAAGTTTGTATGAAAGAATCTTATTCCTTGAGTTTATAAACTTGAAATGTGGCACGAATACTGAAATAAATCAATAATAATAGCATCATAATTCTCTTTTCAAAACTACCCCCTTCCCCTGGGCATTTAGAGGGTGTTAAAGATTGTAGAGGGGTGGATAGTTTTTAGGGGAGGATATTACTGCTTGCTTTAATTTAATTGGAAACAAAAACAAACATTCTAAAAGTGGAATAAATGAAACGAAACTAATGTCATGGTCAACCCTCAACGGGGAGAACGGCGGAAAAGTTGCGCTGATTCTGTGATTTCCGAGTCTTTTAGTGGGTAGAGGGAGCGTTAAATTTCGTGGACTACCCGCTAAATCCACGCGGCCGAAGTGCTAGTCGCTGATAAACTTGATGCATTAATACAGCGTCGATAATTCACATCCAACGGTGCCGGTGACGCTACTTGTCGTCTTCAGGGCATTACGTACACGCGTGAAGTTGAATTATTTATGTTTTGATTTACTCAGCAGGTTGCCATGCTTGCTATGACCATGTAGGACCAACAGGCTTGAAATGTATCTGAAACGATGATCGGTGTGTATCGATTACGTAGATGATTAATTTATAGAATTGGCAGCAGGCAGTACCTACAGGTTGGCACTAGTTGAAAGGATCTTCATACTTACCCAAAACGATCCATCGTGCGTGCCCCATGAACTCCACGGTTAGATGGAATATGCTTTATTGTAAGTAGACCAAAACCTTAAAAATGCTATCATTATGTACAAAAAGAACCAACCAATTCGAGGTGGAAGGATCTACTCACCAATTGCGGCAGAATTTCGTGCCTGTTGACGTGCCCATGAATTTATTCCCCGAGCCTCGAGGCTAGTTCTAGTGAAATGTCCCTTACATTCCACAAGAAAGAAAAAGAGTTAATTTTCGCCTAGTCGCAGGAATCGTTGATATAAACGTTTCTTTGTCGAGGGCCTCTGTATCTTATCTTTCGCAGCCAACCATACAGACCCACCCAGCTTGAGCAGCAAAACAAAAAATATTGCAACCCAAAATTTTCAAGCTCCAATTTATTAAAACCAACATTAGTGATATGCCGTGTGAACCCATCAGTCATTGTGGAGCACTAAACAATATTACTCATCATATTTAGTGTACTCACTTCGTGGGAGCCGATCTTCAAAAGCGTCAGTTAGAAAGGTTCCTCATGAAATGATTCTAGTTGCGTGACGGTAATTACGGCGATGCTGATCGGTGTCTTGGACAGTTAATTGTAATGGCGTGTCCGACTCACAGGCACTCGCAGGCCCGTTTCCTGTGCATTTATTCCTAGTACAATGTTATGGATGTCAACGCTTCGTAGTCTGTGCATGCGTTGTGTGCTTTCTTTGTATTGCGTAATGGTTTTTTTTTCTGAGATTATGTACGAATAACTCAAACTTCAAGCAATTTAGATTCGTTCTGGGCCCTGAAAGTTGAAAGCGACAGAAAATGAAAAGGTTGTTGAATGGAAGTTTGGTTGTAAACCTATCATTACGAAACACGTTAGTCCTTCAAGACAAGCCCTAGGATCTTCTGCATTTACGTCATCAGATTTCCCAACTAAAGCACCTACCTATCTAGTATCTCCCTAAGGTCAGCTACTGCAGGTATTAAAACTTGAACCTCGGTAATAAACTACAAGTATTTCAATTAATATTACATTGAGTGTTTGCTTCTAAGCAAAACTGAGAACGGATTAGGCACGATTGTAAAATAGATGTTTGATTACCCTTATTTATATAATTATTTTCCTAATTAGCATACGAATGTGATGAGCAGTTTTGCAATTACCTACATACCTCCTTACTCGAGGTCTTCAAATGTTTCTTGGACTTTGCGAAGACACTCGTATTACTTCGTTTCTGCGTATGTGTTTCTTGTTGTAAGTGTGTATGGTGATGTGCGAACACAAGCCGTGGCTCGCAGGCGGTGTGGATGCCAGTGACTCCTAAACACAGGGCTGCGGTCAGCAGGAATGCGCGCGCGCAGGCGAGTGGCCCGGCCGCCCGGCGCCGACGCACTACCCTCCTCTCATTTCACGCTTCTTGGAAGGGAATTTTCAATCATTTCTCTAGCATGCGAACTGTCATTGGATGCAATATCTAGAAAACATTAAGTGGAGTTAGTCGCCTCTGTAATCTTGTAACAAGAAGCGGTCGGGCGAGCTCCGACTGGTGTTTACGCCAGCCTGTTTTATACACATTTCGATCGTGACTATCCGAGGGGATGCTGGGAGCTTTAATAGTTAGTGTGTCTGAGAGACGTTGTGCCTTTAAATCGGTGCAAACAAGACTGCATGTACTATATTATTATCTCAATTGGCAAATAACAAATAAAAGCTTAGTGCGTGTCTTATGTAGCGCTTTGAAGTTCTTGAGAAGGGTTCTTAAGAGAGATTTATTAACGCACATAAAAGTAATCATAGATGAAAATAATGGTCGTTTTGGCAATTTGCAAGCTCATTAGAGATCAAATGGTTTGCCTTCACTTTTAAGAACCTAACAATCAAAAAGTTCTTAGGTATAGACAGCCTATTGACATGTTCATAAATACCTCAGACATAGATTTAAACCTGCAACACGAAGCTTACAATTTTACGATCACTCGTTGAAAAGCCAAATGGTGTAATAACTGTTATACAGTAGAGTACTCATAATACGAGCATAATTAAGTAAATCACCTCAACATAATATTGCGTTTGTCGGGCATTTCATGTTCTCACGTAAGCCCATAAACCCGTTGATATATGGTGGCGTCAAATCCCGCAGTTCGTGGAAGGAAGCTTGTAGCTCATGTCAGGACATGGAACGGCCGCCGTATGAAAATGAGATCAGATTAGACTATAATATTATATGTTTTATATATACTAGCGCAGCGCTTGACTTGCTTTTTGACGAGATCGAGGGATAAGGTTTTGAAAGAAACCGTTTTCGTTTAGTTCAAGGATTTGTGTGTGAACTGTGAACGTTACGTGTTCTAACGAATTTCATTAAGTATTGTGCCTATCTATTAACTGAGAAGACATGGCAATTGTCCTTACATAAGCTGAGACCAGCAATTTAAAGAAATAATTTTGAAGTAGATTGTTACTCAAGTCTGTCTCCATTCTTACTTTAAAAAACTAAAATGGCCGCAATTTTTTTTCT
>NDFZ01001546.1:0-14201 GCA_002192655.3 Mamestra configurata | reverse complement strand
TGCCACCCTCTCAGTGTCGATGTACCTACCTATTACAGAGATTCGCGTGCTCTACTTCCGTTGCTCTCTACCCTGCTATTATCTGGCTGTCCCTGGCCAGAATATGTGGGTTTGGCCTGACTACGCGGCCAAAGAATTCGCGAATTCTTTTTTTTTATAAGCTTTTTTTAAGTTCGTTTTGTAAGCTTTTGTGTTTACGATATTTGGAGGATGTAAACCACAAAGCGGTACCTACTAAAAATAAGAAGCCTTCAAAAGTGGAGTTATCCAGATCTTCTGCCACTTTCAAGGATGCTCATACCGATAAATAATCATCTCGAACTAAATTAAAAGCTCAACGTAAAGACCTGCCCAAAAAATATCGGCTGCATTTCTGCGAGTGCATTGGAATTATACTATACTAGCGAACTGTCAACTGCCCCCTACCTCACAGGAGTGCACTGCAATCTACTGATGTGGCAATGTTTTCAGAATATAAAGATTTTTCCACCTTTCAGGATAGTTCTAAATATTTAGTCCATTCACGAATGTTCAGTTGTAAGACGACTACAGTTATGTCCGCAAGTCTCAAAATATAGTGTCACATTATTTATAGATAAACAGAAATACACTTTTTACCATATCAAAATACGTTAGAAGCTTATTAAAACATGTGAGGGTTTAAAACCAGCGAAAACTTAATTTTGTTTCATAAGAAAAAGAAATGTTACATGCTTCCCGTGTCACCGATAACACTGGTCAACAAAAAAACACTTTTTGTGTGTCACAAGATTTTTTTTAACTATTTATGTTAAGAACATGCTTAAGTATCATAGAACTGAAATTAGAATTATTGAGATACAAACAGTTTTCCTGTCATATGATTTTAAAGTGGTGCTATGAGACGAAAACTGAAGTTTTCAGGTGATTCTAATACAGGCACGTTATTATATTAAAGGATTAGTTGTGTAGCAGATGACACGTCAGTATACTCAACTATCCTTTTATATTAAAAAATGCCAAAATAAAGTTCACGTTTTTTTTTTTAAATGTGATGGGGCAGAATTTCTTTTTGGAGTTTTAAAAATAATTTCACCATAAATATAAAGAAACTTGACAGAATCATTTGAACACTTTTTCGACATTATATAAGCATAAAATAACTCAGTAAACTGAAATAACAGCTACTTTATTGAAAAATAAAAAAATCGGAATTTACAAGCTAAAGGAAAAATTGTTACTGGTNATTGAAAAATAAAAAAATCGGAATTTACAAGCTAAAGGAAAAATTGTTACAGTAGCTATAACACAAAAACTAGACCTGATCAAAACAAAATAAATATAATTTTGGAATAAGGGTAGGTAGGTAACTCGCAATTAGTAAGCAAATTCCTTGTGACAAAATCTTGTTGAGTAGTGTAATTAATTGATATACGTAACAGTCTTCAAGGTACAAATGATAGGGGTAACTTTTCGGCAATTTTGAAACATTGTCGACACTTGAGAAATTGAGAGTGTACTCAATATAATATAGGCAATCCAAGCCGGCTACTGAAACAACTATTTGGCTATCCATTTCCAACTACGACTTTTCTCAATGTGTGGGGAGATAAGACATGAAGCACCTACTTGCTTTGACATTGTGGTATTAAGCTGCGTTAGAGAGTCCACCCATAAACTGCAGTGTAAAGGTAATTTCATTTGAACTAAGGCCTCCTCAGGTGTGTCCTTAAATGATGATGATGATGACCGCAAACAAGTGAATCACATTAGTCTGGAGTCTATTGTGTACCCAGTCTTATGCATGTAAACTTACGGCCGGTCTCAATACCTTAAACCACCTGACAAATTAGCAAAAACTTCATGTTTGAAAGGCAAACATAACGATTCAGCTACTGTTGTACACGTCTGTAAACGTATAAATATAGGGCACACATAAGCGAACTAGCTTTTGCTAGAGGCTTCGCGTTAAAGTAGCCTACAATCGTCTCCAGGGCCTTTATTTTTGTACCAAAATTCATCAAAGTCGGTTCGGAGATTTTTTTTTGCGTAAAAAAACTAACAAACTCACTTTCGCATTTCTAATATTAGTAAGAAATAGGTTTTAATAGCAAACAAGGCAAATTATGTTGCTGAGGTCTTATGAGTTATGACACTTACTTTAGGAAGTAAGCTGCCAAATTCAACTTCTTGTGTTGGGTTGCGGAGTTTCGAATGCAGTCATAACGTGTCGAATATTGATCGTTAGCTGCATTTGGTCAGAAAACAAATAACCTGAATCCAACCACATGTCGTAAATCCGGGATCTAAATCATCCTTAACTTACAACGCTAAGTTTTAGTCACGTCAAATGTTCTGAAAATATACATAAAAAAGCATACGTTATTACCATTATACTGCGAATTCTACATTAACTACTTAATAAAAAAAATGTACTGCGAATACTGCATTACCTACTTTAAAAAAAACTTGATGTATCGTATTTTGTTGTCACGGCTAACAAACATTATTTCAGGACTATAATTTACTCTGTAAATTAAGAAATGATGTTCAATATGTCAAAACAAAATTTGTTAAACCGTTGGTTACAAAATCGAATCCTAAAAGTTTAAAGCGATGGCAACGCCAAATATTCTCGAAAGCAGATAGTTTTCAAAAAATAATTAATACCGCCTTTATACTAGGCACGCTGTTATTTATAAACGAAATAGAAATTCAGCGAATATAGGACAAAAAATAACAATGTCTTGAACTTGATATTTATACTGTTGAGAATAAAAAATGAGAAACAATGGAATTATTCTAGTTGCATTCGCTTATTATATACTTGTTTGTTAACCACGCAGACAATATTTCAGGTAGGTACAATAACGGTACATCTGACAGAACAACTTGCATCAGGTGAGTCAGTATTTTTTTCGAGTAGCTTACTTATCTATGGCAACAGATGGCTCACTGAAAAAGGCATCCAACCGGCGGCGGCGCAGCCGTCGAATCAGCTAGTCATATTTGGCGTGATCAATATTAAAAATATAATATTCCATTGTACTGTAACGATACTCCAACACGAGACGAAAAAGAAAGTATCATAGATTTACCACGATTTTACAGTGTAGATAAGTATTTAGCCGAGAAAAACTGAGCTCGTTTTGTGAGCACTGTAGCGGTAGGTATAGCGCACTAGGCAACAGTTCTGCGACATTTCTCTAATCGCGTGCTTTTGAGCTAGGTCACAATTTCTCAGCATCTTCCAAGAAAGATACATTAGCATGCAAACTACGCATTTTGATTCGCTTTAGAAAAGAAATAAACAATTATGACCAGAACCAGATTGGCATGCATGATCTGTATTTTGAATCGACAGCAGTTTCTATATCATGCTCACCTCATTAAAGCCTTTCACATACCTAACTCTGCCTCTCTTAAATCATGAGTCTCTTGATGATTAACATGATGAAATAGATCATAATTATTAGTGTCATGAAGCTGAACAAAAAGCCGGGTCAGATGGCAAATTATTTCGAGCAGAACTGTAAAGGTAGACAGTGTGGTACGGATCGGTGACAATAGTGGCGACAGTAGGAGGCGGTGTAGGTTTACGCGGTGCTGCCTGGTCGTGTAACGGAAGCTTGGGCGCCGCATTGTTGCTCCGTCACGGCGGGCCGCCGCCGCCGCCGCCACAGACGCCCCGATCACACTCTCACCGCAAGTCTTGAGTCTCTTATATTTTTATTCCAGTAGCAAAAACGTATGTTATATGGCCTTCATCTAAGAATTCGGATCCACCTTAACCGGACTCACAAAAGCCGGCTAAGCAAATTTTCCAATATTGTAATGGAATCACTGGTGTGTTGTTCATACCATTGAAATTTTTGCATGACAATACACATTTATTTTACGTTAAACTGATCAGTGATCTAGAAGTAGCTGAAAGGCTTAGATCGATATTAGTCTCAGCATTGATGTCCACTGACCTAGTTATTGATATCATGCTCAAGTCTAATAAAACGCTCCTCAAATCTGTGACGAAACTCGCCTTAACAATATCCAGCATAAGTTACGGTCTGTAAGTTATGGATTTAATGAATTCAGGCAAGGGATCAAAAAACTTCAAGGCCTAGTTATTGTTTCTCCGTCCCATGCTACCGATGCTTATCACGATCGCTTCGGACGCCAAACGTTACGCGATATGAATCATCTTAATGATCAAATACAAAATTTAACCCGCTAATTGGGCTAGGTTTATTTCACGGAAGTTGCATTAGAGTTAATTCAGTATTCACAAAAACATGCGGTCTATATGAAAAGAGAGTACTCAAATACCTCGGCTGCCATTCTTGATTAAGTTCCCCCTGAGAAACTGTCTTCTAACTAAACTAAACAACCCCAACAAGCTGCTAGTGTGTATATATCCTTCCAGACTGGATCCAGTTTTTTAATCACTCTTATAAAGCGACTGCTGCTCTGAATGCTTATATTTCAATTACAGCAAAGTGTAAAAAGCCTAAAAGAATCGCAGTGTGACTTGCGTCTGCTAGCCTGCGAAGATATGGCCCACCTATGATGCTAGCAGGCCAACACTTTTTTCAGATAAGTACGCAACACGATGCACTGCCTTGTCGGGTACAGAAACGGATTAGGTTCAACAGTCTTCCGGATTTTATAAAAACACCATCTCGGAATGAATATGGATATTTTGATTTTTTATAAACCTTAACATCACATCAATATTTATTTTCTCTTCCACTAAGGTGCCTTACAAACTAATATAATAAAACTAAATACATACTTACTCCTTTACTATCTTTTCCCGCTACTTCGTACGCGTGCAATCGTTTTTTTTTTCGTTCCCGTGTAACCTATAACCTTCCTCATGAATGTGACTACCATAAACAAAAAGAATTTTCCAAATCCGACAGGTAGTTCCAGAGATTAGCGCATTCAAACAAACTCTTCAGCTATTATATTAGTATAGAAGATAGATGAGAGACTGGTATCTGCACTAGGGAACCCTGTCACAAAGATCACCCCCATAAAATAACAACCACACAAGCAAGTGTCTTTTAAATGTTTTGAGACCTTTAGTAAAAATTACTAAGATTCTCAAAAAAAAAAANCTATTATATTAGTATAGAAGATAGATGAGAGACTGGTATCTGCACTAGGGAACCCTGTCACAAAGCAGGTGTCTTGAGACCTTTGGTAAAAATTAAAAATTACTAAGATTCTCAAAAAAAAAATTTGAAGGCCGTAATGCTGCTAATGGTGTAGTGTTGGGGTACTCTATTGGTTTTGCTGAATACTCATTTATCTAAGTACACAGTAGATTTTCGGTGCAGTCATAACCATAGTTTAGTAATTTTGCGGTGAGAACTTGCTGCACTTAGCGGTAGTACTCGTAAGAGGGTATATTTTAGTGAACAATTATTTTTATTGTACAAATAACTGCCAAGGAAGCAGTAAATGCGTTGCGAGAGAGTCCTTAATTAGATTCTACTAGTTTTCGTCAATAATTGAATTAAAAACCGGCCAAGTGCGTGTCGGATCACGCAGTATAGGGTTCAGTAGTTACCCGTCTCCTAAACCATGCCAGAAAAATAGTAAAAAGTACTTAACTCTTATATCTTATAACATTACAAAGTTACAAATGCACTTGGCTTTTAAGTCATTTTCTATGGAATGATTAGGAATTTTTAACTTAAGTACACAGTTCCATTTTATAACTTGGTCGACTATTACTCATTAACTCGTTAATCCTTGGTAGCGGTGATAGTTTTCCTTTTAAATTCGTTATAATATGCTACTACTATGATTTTTTTCGTCTCCAAAAACAACCGTTTAGCTGGCAGAGGGGATAACTAACAAAAAATTGCTCTTCAAAGCTTAATATTTCGCAAACGGATCGTGGGATGGAAAAATGGTTTTTGCAATCCTACGATAAAAAAATTCATCGCCACTTTACATGTACTCTAAAAAAAATGTATAATAAGATTTTATTTTACCACTGTTGGCGTGATTAATATGTATACTCATACCAAATTACAACTTTCTAGCGCCAAGCGTTTCTGAGCTAAACCGCGGACGGACAGACAGACGGACATGGCAAAACTATAAGGGTTCAATGTTGACTACCCCCTTAAAAGGAACATTATTTGGAAGAATCATTGTGGAGTTTTAGTAATGCTAGGAAATCGTATGTCCTTTTCATGTTATGTACTTCAATACTTAATTGTTACAATATTTGCAGCCCCAGTTGCAATTATGTGTGTCGTTCACACTTGCATCGCTGTATTGTACTGTCATACTTAAGTACGTTCGTACGAATCATAAGTTTCTGTATGAAATTACAAGTTACAATAGCAAGTGTCGGCCTCCTGCCTCGACCACATGTTCTAGATTAACACGTGTCGTGTTCTGGCTTGGTCGCGGTTTACTTTGCGGGTTTCGGTAACTTTGTATCCACTTTCTTGTGGCCTGGCTACTTGATAACGTAGTTGATCTCACTTCTGAATTAATATGAACGATAGTGTTTTAGGGCCTGACAAATCAGTCAGTGTCATCGGCTTATCGATTACATTATTTTTTTTTTATTGTCACACAAATTTCAGAAGCAAGCTGGATCAAATAATTTGCTACATATTCGGGACCCACAATAGAAACCTTCTAATTTATTATTCTATTCCCAGGATTCAATCCAGGATCAGACTAACCCGGATCAGCAAAATAGTTTATCTCCAACTAAAGCTTCATCTGCCTAGCCTTTTCCCAACTATATTGGGGTCGGCTCCCAGTCAAACCGAATTCAGCTGAATACCAGTATTACCGCTAAGCTAAGGCTTAATAAAACTAATATCTTGATGATCATAACAAGAACAAAAGTTTCAAGTAAAACACCAATTGACTTTCAATTTGTCTGGTCAGCACTGGCCCGACGAGTCGCGACCGAGCAACGCACCCGTGTCACAACCACGAAGTTATACTTTATTACGAGCACATTTACATACACATTTTTATATCTGCTATACTTACAGAACTCTGAAAACTATTTGGCAATGATCCAATACTGCAGGTTAGCTTGCATGCTCCATTTTTTCCAGTCTCGCCAACTTAACGCTATTTTGCTAATGAGTCACGAAACAGAGTTTGTACTCATAATTGCGGTCAGACACCTTTACCTTATTTCAATTACAACGTAACCTATTTGATTTTCCTGATTTGACCTAGTAGTAGCAGTAAGGCTAATCTCGTCTACTTTCTGCCTGACAGACGACAAGTAATCTGATCTACGTACTTATATCGGGGGATGGATGTACAGACGCCAGCACATCGAGCCTGTCAAATTTTCCCAATGAACCTTGAACCGTATGCTTTAGCGATAAAGTTGAAAACATATTAAAGAAATTTGACAGATTGTTGTAGCTTGGTGTGCGGCGTCTGTACATTTTGGCTCACCTTTTTGTTCAGGAGCGCACCGAGGAAACGATACGTAATTGGCGTTCCTTTGATCCCTTGCGGCATCGTTATTACTTAACCTTTAGTTATAAATTTAATATGTAAGATATTTAAGGATTCACTCTATAAATCGAACACTTTAGAAAAACGACTACTTGTAGTTTCCTCTATAGAAATAAAAATCAAGGTAATCTCTAAAAAATAAAATAAACCCTTAGTACGGCGTAAATACTTCACGGAAGGTAATCAGTTTTTGAATAATAACAAAACTACATGTTTCTATAACGTATACATACATTTCACATTTTTATAATGTGTATTTTTTTCAATTATACGAATGAACAACCTAAATTAGCGCGCGTTCCATCCATTCTAGCTAGAGCTGCCTCGCTTCCCCCCTATCCGCTTTAGTCCTGTCCTGATTCGGCCGTCGGACTCCCAACTCTGTGTTGCTTGCGCTTACGCACACATACACGGGCCGCATAGAATACCTAAAACCAGAAGCTCGCAAAGGTAAAGAAAATTTACCCATAATTACAGAATAAAGTTGAAAGGTGTTTTTCATACCAAGCAACCATCCTCTAATAAATAAAATTTCTGTCATTCACGCCATCCAAATTTTTGCATCTCGCGGCAGATCACACGTCAGTGTTGATGTCAGGACTTCGGACAGCATAGAACACAGTCCGTGGGTACCCCATGGATATCCGTCGTGAACCTTCCCGAGGAATCCGATACAGGGCTGTAAAGAGTGGATGGCTTCACCAAAGTTCAGAAGAAGAAGAAGAAGCCTACTTGTCGGCCTTGTCGCAATCAATGCGGTGCTGGACTGACAGGACCAAATATGCTGCTACGTCCAGCGATACCTACGACGTTGTTGTATGTGTCCCGACTGCATCACTCCACGATGGTTGAGGAGATCATGAAGAGATGGAGTACATGAAGGTGAAGAGCAATTGGACCTTGTTGAGAAGTTGGAGCTGTGTCACAGCACCAACTTCAAGTCGTGTGTTGGGGGTTCCGACACAACATCTCGACACGTTCCTAAAGGAAGAGTTTTGGCCAAAGGATGTAGTCTACCGACGTTTTTGTGGCAGGCTACGCGACACTGCACAGCGTAACACGACGCCGTTACTCCGTTACATATTTTACATGTACTTATTAGCTTTTTTTTAAAATATTTGTTTGTATAGGTGTGTTGAATTCTGTATGGGCCACAGTGCCTGAAATAAAGGAATAATAATACTCATGACTGCTACAGGCTTACGGAACTTCCTAGAACCAGTATCTGCTCTATCCAGGATACACCGGTGTTGGTTTTTTGGGAAAAACAGGATAAAATCGCTAAAAAACCCTAGTGTGCGTCGTATAACATTTAAACTATTCACAGAAACGCGTACAACGCATATATCTGATGTACGAGTAGACGAAGGATAAGTGCTTAAATTATATGAGACACAATCGTAGTTTTCACACCCGCCTTCACAACTGTTACGCATATGAAGACGACTCGGCGTTTCCAAACGAGCATCCAAGTGAATTTTGTAGCGCAACAAGTGACCTGTTACGAGCAGCTAAAAAAGTATGTCAACTATCTAGCGAGGGACGGAAAACCGTTAATATGAAGGACAAGGGCGCGCCATCGATCCCGTCTCTCTCGGCCGCTCCTGGCCCGACCCTGACCTCTCCCGAGTTCCCGTGCGGCCCGTAGGACGCACAGATTTCATGACGTCAATCCTTTCGCTCAACGCAATAGGTATGCAATTATTTGTTTGTTTACAGAGACAGAACTTCTTACTTGGTTTAGCCTATAATAATTTAATCCATTTGTTTGAGCCCTTCAGCGTATAATTTTGTAATCCGAACCTGCTCTCTCGAATCGACAACATATGTAAATGTAACCGGAAAATAGCAAACGGCGTAAGATTGTAAAATATCACGTGAAATTGAGAAGTATTTTCTAAATAGAGTCAACGATTTTACGGAATCTGCAATTTTCCGGTGACATATACGAAACAATCCTATGCCTCTTGTCATTGTGTGACGTGGTACTTACTGGACGGAGAAACGATTAATAATAAATCGCTTATTTTTTTTATAATTTTGGCCTTCCGCGCCAGAACACTGATGTCAATAGACATATTAACTTGATTTCTAAAGGATCAATTCTTTTATTTCGTTATGTCGATGGTCGAATGGTCCAACGACAATGTGACATGACCCGTTTCAGATTATGTCCACAAGTGTGTTATAGAGCTTTTCTGCATTTACCAAGATCAATCTTAGCTTTGCACTTAAAGGCCTAATCATGTTAAGAACAATATCGGATATTTTTCACATCATCAGTTCGTCTTCCATATGGACATAAAAAATCATAGGTGACCTAAGAGAAGTATTACATATATTTAAGTAGGTACCGTACGTTTTCCTTTCATCGTGAACTAAATATTTGAAGCAATACATGCTTTACAAATCTGTAGGTGAATGTTGTAAGCGTGTACCCATTTGGCAAAATGATAAATTTCTCACCAAGTACTAAGCAGTGTATTAACATCTAATTAAAATTGCTTATCGTTAATGATTTAGGTTGGTTTCGAATCAAGATAACAATATGTCGCGACCAGACAGTGCGTCTCGTAATGTCGTCAGATTTTTGGCATTTTTCCATGTTTGCGTGTTGTCTCCTGAGCCCATTATAACCGTTACGAATAGTGACGCACCTTTTATCTTTACTATCTGAAGACTTTGGTTTCTTATCACTAAACAGACTCTGCTTTGTGACAGAAAAGTATTCAGTGTTTGCTTGTGTACATTACGTGTTGTCACAATACAACACGCGGCTACTCTGGTCGGTTAACTACTGTTACACCTGTCAATACTTCACTTTTCATTGTAATCGGATTTAATACAGCTTATAGAGAGTTGGATACATTATTACATAGAATTGGTCAATATAATCTTGGTCATAAATCCTGTGCGTATAAAAGTTTTTATCAATTATGATGTGCGCTAGTGGTTGTCATGTCCAAATGCAAAAGCATGTCCTAATTGCAGCAGCGATAAAAATCATCCTCATTCCGCCTTCCGACCTATGTCACGTGATCACGAAGTGAGCTGNTTGCAGCAGCGATAAAAATCATCCTCATTCCGCCTTCCGACCTATGTCACGTGATCACGAAGTGATACAATCAATCATTCCATCTTGATTGTATGGACTGACAGCTCAACTCGTGATCACTTCACCCAAGCCTTCACTTCGACATGTTTACAGAATCGACCGGCGGTTAGGGATGCGTCTGTATACATCAGCCGATGTTCTGTTGTTACTGTTCATGACGTCTCAAAAACGCGAAGCAGTCACCATAGATATAATTAAAACAAATATTACTTTCCCTAATTGTGTACTTTGGACATTCATTAATGCTGATGTTTCGATGTTGAATAAGGCACAAAACGGGCTCGCCATTAAGTTAATTAGTGTTTGGAATTACATCGGTCCCGTGACTTGTAAGTGGCGTGACGATCGTGTCTAGGTGATGTACTGAGCTGAATAATGAATACTTGCCAAAGACGATCGAGCCTTCATTTTACTCCATCATCATCTGCCTAACCTTTTTTCCCAACTATATTGAGGTCGGCTTCTAGTCAAACCAGATTCAGCTGAATACTAGTATTTTACGCGGAGCGGCTGCCTACCAGACCTCCACAACCCATTAACTGGGTAACGCGGTAGTTCTTAGCAAGACAAGTCTGATTTACTGGCTTCTGACAATTCGTTACGACTGCCAAAGATTTACAAATGACAGCCGGGACCAATGGCTTAACGTACATTCCGAGGNATCATTCCATCTTGATTGTATGGACTGACAGCTCAACTCGTGATCACTTCACCCAAGCCTTCACTTCGACATGTTTACAGAATCGACCGGCGGTTAGGGATGCGTCTGTATACATCAGCCGATGTTCTGTTGTTACTGTTCATGACGTCTCAAAAACGCGAAGCAGTCACCATAGATATAATTAAAACAAATATTACTTTCCCTAATTGTGTACTTTGGACATTCATTAATGCTGATGTTTCGATGTTGAATAAGGCACAAAACGGGCTCGCCATTAAGTTAATTAGTGTTTGGAATTACATCGGTCCCGTGACTTGTAAGTGGCGTGACGATCGTGTCTAGGTGATGTACTGAGCTGAATAATGAATACTTGCCAAAGACGATCGAGCCTTCATTTTACTCCATCATCATCTGCCTAACCTTTTTTCCCAACTATATTGAGGTCGGCTTCTAGTCAAACCAGATTCAGCTGAATACCAGTATTTTACGCGGAGCGGCTGCCTACCAGACCTCCACAACCCATTAACTGGGTAACGCGGTAGTTCTTAGCAAGACAAGTCTGATTTACTGGCTTCTGACAATTCGTTACGACTGCCAAAGATTTACAAATGACAGCCGGGACCAATGGCTTAACGTACATTCCGAGGCACGGAGGAAACTCGTATGTTAAGATGGTTACCCATCCACAGACCAACCTTGGTAAGCGTTGCTTAACCTTGCAGATCGACCCGTGTGGCTGTTATTATTTATCCACGAGCTCTTTCCTCACTTTACTCCATTCAGCATCAAATCCACGGGGACAACGTATTTCTTAAAAGAAGTAGAAACCCAGTAGTTAAAACTATTAAAATAAAAACAATTTGAATAATAACATTATAATGAGATAAAACATTATATTGGATGTTGCTATGTTGACGCCAATGGTAAATTGTTTTTAAATTGTATAATGATGTGGTTGGACAAACTGACGAAATAATGCGCTAATATTAATCATCAACATACAGCGATGTTGACGAATTTTTTGATGCCCATTTATTTTATTTTTGTAAAACATTTCGCGTGTTATTAGTCTAGTTGTTTAATAATATTTGGTAGTTACTTTAGGTTATCGGTACATAATATACAAGATATTGATTGTATACATTATTAACATTGTATTAATAGTTTTTCTATGAAAACGGTCTCTCAGAATGGATGTATAGACAGACATCCATTCTGAGAGACGTGACCTGTGGCACTAAGGACTGTGTCTGATTGACATGGCAATAAGCCAATACGTTCGCGAAAGGATCTGTCGACGTTTTAGATTAGAAGAAAGCTTATATGACTCTGTAATTCACGAGAAGCGTACCTAGTGTAGTTATGTAAGACAATATAAACTCTGTGCACCTTCATCAGTGTGCTAAATTGAGGACAATTTGCTCCAAGGATGTCTGAAAATCTATAGAATCAGTGAAAATAATTAGGATAAAGAAAGGTGTACTCCAGGGCGCTAGTGTAAGCCTGCTATGGATCCCTTGAACCTTCTTATGAGTTATGAGACTGCTGATCAGGCTCACTTGCTATTTTAACAAGCATTATTTCAGAATTAAATCACACTTTTTTTTTCGAATCTCTTCAATAATGGTTTATTAAAGACCTTTATCTCGTTGGTTACTTCCCATTAACCATCTTCCTGCCCTTATCCCATGTTACTTGGGGTCGACGCAACTCGTTTTTTTCTTCCATTCTGTCCTGATCCGTCACGCTATCACTAACTCCCTTTTTCTTTCACATCTGTCCTAACACAATCCATGAATCTTGTCTTTGAACATTTATATTCATAACTCTTTTAGTAACATGCATTTCATACCTTCTCTTCACATGACCATACCAAGATAAGCGATTCCCTTTAAATTTTTACGTCACTGGCGCCACTTTTAAACTTACGGTAGTTTAAAAGTCTCATTCCTCACTTTATCAACATTCTCATCTCGGCTACATGCAATCTTTTCTCATCCCTCTTTTTCACAGCCCAACATTCTGATCCATACAGTACGACTTACTACTACGGTTACTTCCATTGCTGACAAAATATTGTCATTCTCACGAGTTTACCTCTCACGAAATTATAAATCAAATTTTAGCATCAACTAGTTAATTGATAATAAATAAAATAAATATTTTGTATAATATTTATTTTAACACTTTAATTGGTTAATTTCGACTTATCTTACGAAGCAGAAGCTAAAAGTACCTCCAGGGAATTGATTTCATGTATCAGTATTTTTTTCGTCTAACTTGTTTTATTTTACGTTTAGATGTAGAATTTTAAATATGTAGCGAAAACACTTGTGAGAATCATATTCTTTTGTCAACAGAACAACAAACATGTAGAAACTTTGGACGACGGACAATTACGAGCACTGTTGGACGAGGCTATCACATACAAATGTCCCAAAGACCGAGAGGGTAAAAGCAGTCTATTTAAGGTTAGTGCTAAAAATACTTTCTATTTATATCACGCGGTCTTATGCTTTACTAGCAGTTGTGTAAACTGTACTGACAGTATTTGCAGACAAGTATCGTTTTAACACTGCATTACGCAAAAAAATGTTAGTGGTGATCTCTCGCAAACATTTATATGGTAAGAAAGAATTCTTAAAAAATCGGCCGGAATCGCAAACAATTATTTGATGGAAGACCTTTCAGCATTTGTGTCACAAACTTGTGCCCAGCAGTGTGTGATTTGGGGATGGACCCAGACCTACCAGGGGAAGGGTCGGGAGGCTTATCTTCGGAAGAGCGGATCTGTGTCGACTTGTTGATTAATATTTAAAATATTTTACACTAGCTTACTTTTTATGACAATTATTGAACCCTCGCTACTGAGATCTACCGACCTTCATCTCAAATATGGCAAAACGTCGTCAAGCGAATGCGGTCTCTGCC
>NDFZ01001545.1:0-14198 GCA_002192655.3 Mamestra configurata | reverse complement strand
TACCTCCGGCCTATAGGTTTATTAGCTTGTTATATAAAACAACAATATAAAGCTTCCTACTATCTCACGGTTTGACACTCAAACAAAACAATTAGCCGGTAACCCCGCTCCACTTCACACGATTTAACTAAATTTCGGGTCAGATCTCTATCAAGTCACGTATGAGTACCTACCCACGTAAGTACTTTAAACCTGCATAATATCGTCACATACTTGTGCAGGGACGAATCTGTACCACCGAGACTCGAAACCTCAAGGATTATTGCTAAGACCTTCTACTTTGAATGTATCCAGACTATTGATTTAAGAGAAAGATTGGCTATTCCAATATGAATCTTTCGTAATAAAAATATCTTCCGACTAATAAAAAATAAGGTAATGAAAGTAGGCGATTTCAGGATTCCAATTTATTGGAAAACGACACGCGTTATTTTGACCCTGAATCTATTGTTGTCTTCATTGATCGGGATCGTTCACTCGTTCATAATTGNAAACGACACGCGTTATTTTGACCCTGAATCTATTGTTGTCTTCATTGATCGGGATCGTTCACTCGTTCATAATTGTTCAAAAATTACAGTGTAGGTATTTACCCTTAGTCCGGAGCTGTGCGTTGGTAATTATAAAGTGGGTACGTTAGACGTTATTGTCTCGTTAAGCAAAGTGCTCAAAAGTCCGACGACTCAGCGCTTCCTGGGTTTAAGTCTGACTTTTCTAGCTGTTAACTTCTAGTAACAGTCAAGATTCTGGATTTATGTCCGTTTAGTAGCATAAGAATCGCCCTCATCATACATGCATGCAGGTGATGGTTAAGGCGATGAAGCTTTTTCATAAAATTGTTCTATAAGTAAGGTATTTTTGAACAGTTACTATGAAAACCTGTCTTGTTCTCGCATTTTAACTTAGCTATCTGTGGGAGCTTTTACATGCATACTAGCTGCATGGAACTATAAAAAAAATATATATATATAAATATTGCACTCTGCACCTTTGCCATTTGCTATCCCTTTGGGAAATAAAGTCGAAGTGTCAGGTGTCTCAAGGTCATTCGGTACTATGTTGCTAATAACAATTGCATTCGTAACAAAGCAAAAAACATCTATGTATTATAAACGCAATTGTTTATAATACATAGATGCAATCGTCATTTGATATTAATTTACTCGGGATTGTTAATATGCAATTGGTATTCACGGTTTTATCTTAACATCGGTTTTTTTTTTAAGGATGGGAAATCATCAAATGACTTCTTCCGCTCTGGGTGGAGCGGAAGGCGTGTCAGACTCTTACTGACTAAAACCCATCCGTGTTCCTTCTAAAGCCCTTTGCGTTCCAGGGCCGCGTAATACATCTGTTAATCATTGTTAACTGCTTATGATCTTAACTAGATTTTTTAAGTCGTAACAGGCGAAAATCGCGGTTGGAAATTCTAGTTTCTCCCCCTAGTCTGAACCGACATTCAGTCTGTACATTGATTGACAGATTGACTGGTTTAGCTGAAAGACGAGTCTAGGTCTGTTTAGGTGTCAGACAGCCCAATCTTGTAGATTGATTAACGAATAAATCGTATCCATTTTCAAGGAGTAAACATATATAAAAAATATAAAACAAATAGAAAAATCTCAACTTGATGCAAGCGTTTTCGCCATTACGAGTATATCGTGATTTCCACGTCCAGGAACCTAGAGCCAAGGCATAAAGATTGTACTGTAAAATATAGTCTGAATTTTTGTTTATCCTTTCATAGTAGATGGTAGTGAGCTGTCTACATATTTAAGTTCTCTGTTACTCACATACGGCCATCCAGGATGCTGTGGGTTGAAGAGCTACCTCAGGCTAAAAGCCAAGCGCCCATAAAGCAAGGACATGAATTATTCGGACTCGCTTACGTTTCTAGACCGCTACAGTCTGGGCTGGAAAATAAGCTAGATGTCGGCTTTTACATTACTAAGTAGCGTGAACGTTCCTACATCTAAGATTGGTTTTTGTTCATTTGTTTTAATATTAATGAGGATTTTCTGAAAATAGAACACCTAAGACTACATACAGACTAAAGTACTGTTTTTTTCTTTTCTCTTTAAAGCCTAGCAAAGGTTGTCTTGAAAAGAACGCTTTTAGCGATAAGGCCGCCTATTATGTGACCATATGTAATGTTTTCTTAATCCATCTTTTCTGTAAGTTGTATGGTGTACATAACAAAGAGTATTTTATTCTATTCTGAAATGACGTACACCAGGTTGCAGCACTTAGTCGTCACGTCCAGTCATCTGTCAAACCACTTATGTTGTACAACATGAGTTAAATTGACATCAACTTCACTTTTTCAAGTAAGGGACCTCTGCCTCTGGCGTCTGTAGCGCCAAGTGGTGGAATAAAATTGTTTATTTTCCACAGATGCAACGCACATTACATTTGAAAGTCAAAAGTCTCGTATACCTACTAATATTTTTATATAAGCTAAATACAGAAAAATGTACATTGCATATTTATTACCCTTAAGGTCACAACACTATATTAACTCTAGTTGGTATAAGTGTACGACAATGATGTGACAGTGCGGAGCATTCTAATACAGGCATTGTTTGGTTAAAAGGAGGCTCCAAACACGTTAAAATAATGTAATTTTCTATTTGTAACAATAAACTATTTTGTATTTGTAAAAAATAATACAGAAATCTAAAAGATACATAATTTTCTGTTGATGAACGAGGATGTCAGGAATATATAGGACTTAGATTTATATTAAAATGCTCCACTTGATTAAAATCGTAAGAAAACCGCTTGCCTGAAATAATACAATTTTATATCTAGGTAGGTACTACGATCTAGCCGCAAAAAGTCTCCGTATCAAAACTACTATTCTACAAACATCGTATCTGCAGGACATCCCATTGGTAAAGTTCGCTGACGGTTTTTCGTCATACCTCGCTATGTACCAACATACCAATAATACAAAACATTACGAAGATCGGATCAGTGTTCTGTAGAAGGTAAGCCCATTAACGGTCAGACAGCTATATCTACGTTTTGAAGGATATGCGTCATTCACACGTGCTTCTGTTTTTGTTTAACTATGTCGTGATAACTTATCAAATGTAAATAGTGCTATCGTGCACCGACCTCATAGTCATACAAATAATAATATACCATTTTATTCTACACGTTGACTTAGGTCAGGGTATCAGGGAAACCGTCTTGATCGATCGTGAAAATATGTCGCATGAAAAAAATAAATAATATACCGATGACAAGTTGTTGGCACTTGCTCTTGAGAGGTGGTGTAGTAATTGAATGTTGCTCAACGCAATTAATATCTCAACTTCGTATATATATATCGCCATACAACGTGGCAATGCCGCCAGTCTTTTGGGTACACTTCCAGTCGACAGCGATGCGGATGAATTTTTTGACGCCATATTTTAGGGTTTATTAGTTAGAAGTTTTTATTTTTATTTCTAGTGTATATAGTTATAGTAGGCGCCAGATAAATGTGGAATAAAGTATATTGACCTTTCCCTAATAACTGTTCATAGGTACCTGAACAATTAAATATGAATCGTTTTTCATTATTAGACAATGTTAAGGATCACGAGAGATGATGATTCGGGACAGCTTTGTGTCATTAATTCCGTTTTTCAAATTAAAAATGTCAATAATTGTAGGTGGGTCAATGACCGTTATTCCACGATTATCTGGCGCCTACTATAGTTAAGTATTTATGGAATAAATTTACTTCGTATATTCATTGCTTTAAGTTAAATTCTTGCTAATTTCGAACTATTATAGAATAATCTAAATATAAATATTTCTGCACTTGTTTTTTTTTCAATTTAGTGAGGTACAGCAAGAAAATTGCTAAAGCTGATATAGGTCAGCATTTTCATTAGCTAAAGGAATTAGTGATAAGTATTTTGATAAGCCGATCTGTTAACTAAAAATAAAATAAAAAAACATCCCTCCACGTATAAAAGCTATAGGCAGTTTATTTAAACGCGTTTCCTAATAAATATTCAATACGCCGCATCTCTGTAACTACGGACAGATTTACAATCGAATACCGTGAATTGAATTCAAGCAAATAATGTTTTCAATGTCAATAATTATTCTGCATATTTCACGTAACGGTAAAATACTGGGAAACCTGGCACGTGTACACTTAATTGCGTTACAGGTGAATTAAACGGATGCGACCCGTATCATGTCGGTACACTGGGGAACAGTGAACACACAGTTCGACACTGTGTCGCCGAGAACAACACCGCAGAACTTGCCGTAATTGAATTAGCTCCCTTGTTCTCCAAACTCATTTAGCTCAGTTAAATGCGTACAACCGACGGTACTACCAGCCTGCCAAGGACGCCTACACAAAATGATTTACCGAAGGGCGAAATAAATTGTTTTACGTCGAACAGAATGGAGCACTCTTTGTACTAATAAAATTTAGCTTTCCCACTTTTTATTGTGGCCGAGGGGGCTTCCTCAGATAAAGTGACTCACACAATAGGCCTCCGTTTGGAAACTGTATTATTGAGGCATAAAACTTTCTGAGTGCTCAATTAAACGTCTAAGAGATACGTTTGTCTTTGGACGCTGGCAAACTAAACGTTTCACATTTTATGACTAGACTAGATCTCGAGCCTGTGATTGGAATCAATTGCGATTAGACGTTATCAGCCGTATACACAGCTACAAAGTATGTTGGCGTGAAAGATTGTATGTTTTACGTTTTACGTCACGCTGAACAATCATAAACTTGCTGTCGGCACGTACTCAACACTAACCTACATTTACCGTTTCTGCTTTCGTCTGCAATTTAAGAGTACTCCCAAAACACTCTGCCATAGGAACACAGTGCCACTGACCTCAAGTACAGTCAACTTCACAAGTCAAAACACAAAAACTGTTGATACTATTTACGCATCAACGGCGCTGAGAATTCAAATCAGATCAACAAAAGCGAAACATCAAAGAACTCGCAATTCCTTTGTGTTCCTGATTGTACGCTGTCCTCGATTATTTCAGTATCGATACAAATTATAAAGCGTTAAGTATCTGCTGTACGTCTAAGCTGAGAGGTGCAACACCACCATTGACGTCAGAGCAGACCAATGACCGACTTAGCTGCATTTAACTACTCTCGAAGAGGTGAAGGCACGACTTATATTATATGTGTTCAGAAGTTATCGCTTTAACTGAAACAGCATGCAGTTAACATGAAAACGTTTTACTGCGAAATGGGATCACTTTAAATATTTTATGCTGGAATATCGATGAAAATATTTTGGCAACACCATATAATATCAAAACAAGTTCTGGACGTGGTTCTTAAATCATTTAAGTTCTGAACACTATTTCATACATTCACGTATTCTTCTACGAAAAGTTAGACAACTGTACGCTCGACCAATAGAATTTATTTCATAATGGAACCTTGAAATCGGTAGCTATGGGCAAATAAAGACCACAAAGCGTGACATAGACATACTTGAATGACCACACCTCGACCACAGCGAATGTCAAAATTTGTTGATCAAAATAAAAAAAAAAACCATTCAGTGCATCCGAAATAATTGCTTCAAATGCAAACCGCAAAGCCATCAACAAGCCTTCATTTTACAATTTCTTTTTATTTCTGGATTTTCCCGACTGAGATTCCCAGCATTTTCTTATTAAAACGTTGACAGCAAGCATTCAAAACTTAGTAACTTTTCGCTTCTAACTTCACAGGCTTGTTAACTGCGATTTACTTTGATCGTTTAAAGAACCTGTAGTTACCAAAGGTCAACCTTTCTTCGCAGTCTTTTGTCTTTATTGTATATAATTGATTTTTTCAAAACTTGAACTTTTTGAAACTTTACATTGTAGGAATGTAAACATTTTGTACTTACCCGTTTTACCTTTTGTACCCTTGGCTGATAGCTTCAGGATTACTTATCTACACACATATCCTGTTATGTTATGAAGTGGTTGTAGACATATGTACATTTTAATAGTTATCCTCGATCATAAATCTTTATAGATGAGAACATGAGCCATATACTTTTGCTTATGATCGTATGTACAGATGTATATGATAAGTACCTATATTATGTATGCAAATGTTATAACATAACTTACTTATATTTTCTATTCCATCTTCTCTTTTTGTTCTAAAAGAATCTTTTTATAAGCAGAACCACACAGAAAGCTGAAAACAAAAGTTTGCAGAATCCCTTTTCAAAATCAATCAATCAATTGAATTAACAGGGATTAATCGACAGTCATATCTACGTATAATATTAATAAGGTAATTGTTTGCGAGCGGCGACAAACCCGGCGAGGGGCGAACGCGATCCAATTAATTCAATTAATCGGGGACAAACATCCAGTTACTCAAATTAATTGAGCCGACGAAACCTTCAATTTGATGGAATATGATAAACCATCGTCATCCAACTAATCATAAGCCTTAAGTGTCTAAATATAGACACGCAAAGTGTCCATTAACATCATTAGGGGATATTGAATTTTGCGCAAAACTAAATTACCTACTCAACTATAATACGCAGTTGTTTGAAAATTCTTAGAAGGAAGTTGTCCATGTCATGTATGGCAGTAAATAAGATTTAGCTTTGGAACGCAGGTATCTATGTCTTCTAACACTGCGGAAGTACCACTGAGAATGTTACGCGAACATCTATTTTCATTCTTGGACACATTGCTTGGACAGGAGATTATCTCCGTCGAATGCCGGTTGTAGTCTTATTTGATCTATTAATAGCAAACATGGCTGCTGTTCCTAATATTAGCTTTACGATCGAACACTTATTGAAGCTATATTCGACATCACAGTCAATCACTTCGACTTTAATGTTATTTAACAAATCAATCAATCAGCGATTGGCGTGTTTGTTTATATGAAAGAGTTTATTTGAGAAGTTAAAGTATCACGCTGAATGAATTCATGAGATGTATTCCCACAGTATTGCAATAACAAGTTTGGGAACAAAACAATTTGGAGGTTCGCTCGTATTTGTTTTCTGCGTCAGGTTTTTCAACTTATTTTAATTTTCTTTTGTCCGTCGTCTGATATTCTTCGTGCGTAAAAAGGACGTGGTTCTGATTTGTCTCGCGCCGGTCTGGTGCCTTTTGTCAGAAGTTCGAGATGCGAAATTGTTATGAGATGTTCTTTGTGCAGTAAACGCCAGGGTTGTCCCTCTACAATACATAACAGTTGCCATTAAATAAAATATTAGAGGAACTTTGCATACAAGTGTTACTTAACCTTTTGAACGCCATTGTCAGGTATACATGACAAGCAAGCGCGTGCCCTGTACGCTTAACGTCACAAATACGTAACAAAACATATAGCGAATTTGTGGCTTGAGTCGGCACGCCGATGCGTTTATGCTCTGACGTTCAAAAGGTTAATAAAATCACTGATTTCTGTCCAAAGTGATTTGTGTCGAAGTTGTATTTGTTTAATTTGTTTACTATGTTTTGGAACGGACTGAAACTTTTAACTTGAATTTCTTTTTTGTCTGTGAATTATATTCTCACATTGAGACTGTCGGCTTCATAGATTCTTGTGTTAAAAACAAGTAGGTACTTTTAATGTTTGATTTTTTGTAGTTAGGAGACATTTTTGTTACACCCAAGTCAATCTTGGCGTCTATTTTTGCTCGCAAAAAATGTTGACGTTTTCTACGAGGATAATAACCGATCATTACTCGCAACTTGTTTTAACATGACTGTCATCATCTTATTAAATTTGAATTTGGTTTACGTCGTGTAACTTAAGATTTGTTAAAAAACTGGCCAAGTGCAAGTTGGACTTGCACACGAAGGGTTCCTTACCATAAGCCAAAAAAAACATATTTCTTGTACGGGGTTGTTCTTTATTACATTTTTATGATTTTTTTTGTGTGTGATTAGATGTAAGTACCTGCTATTTATTTGTTTGAATCTTTTACAAGAGTATAAAAAAAATTAAAAAAAAAAACGAAAAAATTCATGTTTGTTAGATTTTATCCAAAGATAATAAAATGTAATTACTGTTTACGTTTTAAGTATAAAGTGTGTCCGAAAATTTTAATGTCATGGTAAGGGTCAGGAAAATGGTTGATGGCCAATGTTTATCGAAAGTCACGAAAGCTATTCTTCTAAACGAATAGTTAGATTGGAAATCATTGAAAATTGTTTTGTGGTGGCGAAACTTGAAGTTCAGAAACCCTATTGATTAAAATTTATTGAATACCTAGATTTAGTTGCGCGATTTAGATGTACCAAAATATTCTATGTATAGGTAGAACTCCACTGACTACGTTTTTGAAGAGAAGCAATTGAATACAGCTGCAGGTGCTCGTATCTACGTAATATCTCATTCATCATTTCTGAGCTTATTAAGCACTCCAATGTTTCCAGAACAAAAGTTTCCTAGCTGCCAGCAACGGAGTATAACGTTTCACATAATTTTATTATACTCACGTACACTTGCAGAACAAATAACTTCATCAATTTTCAAATAAGTAGAATCTTCCTTTCCCACATAACATTACACTTACACATTTACATTTTTAAATAATAGAGATACACATGCATTAAACCTAAGGGTGCTTAGCCTTAACATTTCGCGACAGTACCTAAATATTTGCGTGACTGTTCATGTACTTAAATGAGTTAGCATTACATGTTGATCCAATTAACCCGCTTTTGAACGACGAAATTGAATTAAAAGTTCAATGTGCATGATATAAGTTCATTTCATGTACTAATTAACCAAATTACGGACCTTTTCAAGGATATTGTGCCCAATGTAATGATGGTGGATCAACATTTTAATAAAGTTTTAGGTAGGTACTTTAATTTAATGTAGAACACTTCTTTTACTGGCCTGTTGGTCGAGTGGTTAGTGACCCTGACTGCTAAACCGGAGGTCGTGGGTTCGATTCCCACCCAGGACAAATGTTTATGTGATGAGCATGATCATTTGTTCTGTGTCTGGGTGTAATTTGTCTATAATATGTATGCATTTAGAAATATATAAGTATGTTTATCAGTTGTTTGGTTGCCATAGCACAGGCTCTGCCTAGTTTGGGATCGAATGACCGTGTGTGGGTTGTCCCAAGATATTATTATTATTATTATTTTATGTTTCCTCAGTTAGCTTAATTTATGAACGACGATATTATGATGAAACTCAAATATATATTTGTATAAAGAACATAAAAAAAAGATCGCTATTTTCCGTAAGCTGCGTACAAATATCAAATACGAATCTAAAGATCCTACAATTAAGTAAGTAAAGACAGTAAATACGACTTTTCGATGATTATAAGTCTTCATTCAAATATAAAGCATATTCCTTTCATTTCACCCACATCAATACTCCTTTATTATTTCATCCCAGTCAAGTTTGAACAATTTTATATTTTAACCTTAGAAATATCGGTACAAAGAATATGCCCGTGCAAACAGTTTACAAAAGCCCGGCTCTATGAGTACATATTTTTACAAAAAAAAAAGATATGAGATACTTCTTCAGCCTCCAGACCAAATCGGATTACCTTGCATAATAAAGGCGCGAAATGCCAAAGGGCGAAGGAGAAACGAAGTCAATAAGTGTGTGAAATAAATATACTTGAGGTTATTGGGTTCCTTTTCAATAATAATATGTACGTGTACGCCCACGTTTGTTATTATATTACATATGGAAACCACCGAATGTACTGTGTACATATGTATATCAATCCATTCTAATATTATAGATGCGAAAGTTACTTTGCCTATTGGCGGTCTGTCTGCCTCTTGTGTCTATTTGTTACCTCTATGACTTCTAAACGGGTGAACGGATTTCCAGAAACCCGGCGCACAAAAAGACCATTTCCTGGAATAAGTCATAGGATACTTTTTATACCGGAAATATGTTCCTTTGATCTCAAAGGCATCTAAAGTCGAAAATTATCTAATTTTTGACTTTCAGGCGGGCGAAGCAGTTGGCAGAAATCTGTATTTTACAAGCCGATTTGTATAGAAATAAACCTCTTAAATCACAGATATTCAATCTGTCGAGATTTTCATTGAACAGAATGTCAAGTGGATTCTTTATGTTATCAATTTCGTAGCTGTTATTTTTCCCTAAGCCTCCTTTATGCCCTCTTTTTTCTTCCTTTTTATTTAGTTTTTCGCCTAATATTATCTCGTTTTTTGATTCCATTCACAACCGTATTGGGGAAAAAACATTGTTTTTTTAAAATCCTGAGTCTTAACAGCACTATGCGTTAAGTCAGTTAGGCTTACGGCCGCCATATTCCTAATTCGAATTTCTTCTCAGCTTCAGGAGGTTTCTTAATCTGTCCTTTGATGTTTTGCTGCTGACTATTTTATCTTCCCATAACGTCTGAAGCTGCGGAGGCCTTGTGAAAGTCGGAAAATTCTCACGAGAACATATTAATGGGTCAAAAGTACCCTATGTGTTTATTTAGGTTTAGCCGTGTGCCATTTGTTATCCAAATCTCAGTTCAGCCGTTGAGAAGTAATTGATTATACAAAAATCCAGACGTTCACATCCATACTAAGATTATAATAAATGCGAAAAAACTCTGTCTGTGTGTTATCTCTGCACGCCTATGACTCCTGGACGGATTAAGTGGGGTAGATAATGTCCTGTCTTAAGACAGGATACTTAATATCCCAAGAGCATGGTCCCGTTGGATAATTTTCCATTTTCACGCGGGAAAAGTACCTAGCCGGCAGAATCTAATTTATCAATATATACGTACCTATGTCCCCGGAAAATTGCAAACGCCTTGAGATTGTAAAATATCGCGCGAAAATATAAACTATTTTTAATAAATAATTCATAACATATCGAGAAATTATAATGTAAAAAAGATTTATTACAATCCTACGGAGTGCAACTTTCCGGTGACATTATAAAAATCTTCCGTTACTGAGTGACTGACAGAACACGCACACCCGAAACTACTGGTCGTNAAATATCGCGCGAAAATATAAACTATTTTTAATAAATAATTCATAACATATCGAGAAATTATAATCTAAAAAGGATTTATTACAATCCTACGGAGTGCAACTTTCCGGTGACATATATAAAAATCTTCCGTTACTGAGTGACTGACAGACAACGCACACTCGAAACTACTGGTCGCAGAAAGCTGAAATTTGGCACGTAGATTCCTTGGGGATTGTAGGGGAGCACTTAGAGGATAATATATAATATTATTATAAAACGGGATATGCGCGAACGAAATTGCGGGCAAAAGCTAGTACTTAATATAGTATATTACCCCTAGTACTTTAATACCCGCCTCTGCGTCTGCAGTATCCTATAAGTAACGTTTGTCGTTAAGCCTGGAGGGAAGTTTCCTTATCGAAAACACTTTATTTCACACATTTTCAGTGCCTGTCTCTATTGTATATTTTTCCAGCGTCAGAGTAAAGGTTTCTTGGCTATATGCTTTGCGGATAATCGGTTATTTTTAGGATGTCGGGCAATATCTCTAAACGACTGTAGGTATATTACAGTACTCAGGTAGTGTTAGGAGAGTATATAGACGTTTACGACTGTGTGACATTTGCGTTTATGACTCTTCATATTTTCATATTGTAAGTATAATATAAAAAGGTACTCTTTTCGAATTCGTTTTCCTTTCACATATTGACTGTTAGAGGCAAACACTATAAAATAAAATTATCTGCTTAAATGACGATGACATATTCAAATGATACCTACTATTGTATTTATTCACAGTGTACATAGTACAATTAAAACAAATGTAAATAAGGCGAAAAGTTTATAAGTGTTCTTGGTCGTAGCATAACGTTCTTTTTCGTGGCCATGCCCGTGAATCGAGGCCAAATGATTTCATACGTTATGCCTACATATTAGAACGACGACCGATGGCAATATAAAATTGACCAAAAATAGATTCGCCTATTTTTGTAGGTATCTTGTTTAGAGAATACCATTACCATAATTATTATAGAAAATAATTCTTCCGGTTTATGAGTTGCGAGACTAAAGATTCTCGCTTGATTTTTTTGGTGACGAGACTAAAAGCGAAACGAGTTCTTACAGAGTTTCGATCAAACTTGATACATAATAATATCGATGTCGTGCCCCACTTGTGTAGCTATAAAACCAGTCGGTATCATCGCCAGTTGCAGTCAATCCTCACAGTAGGAAATTAAGCTTTTAAGTATGTATTCTCAATTTGCATGAGCTCGTTGGCGCGGCTACAGTGCCCTTTAATATTAGAGGAGCGCGCGGAACATAACACCCGGCAAAATGAGAGCACTCTCGAATACCCACAGTTTTTCACATTTCCACCGACATTTTCGGTTGTTTCACGTGGCTTTACGTATAACGTCCGAAGGTGACCTTTCTTTGGCCACATAAATAAGCCCCGCTTTACACTCACACCCCGTTTTTTAGCCAGCCACTTTTATCGTTTTATATTGCAATGTCGTTGACGTAATGTTTTGGAGTAACGAGTGTTTTTATTAGTTTCATGAAAACACGACGGTATTGAAGTAAATAAAGGGAATTTATTGAGTATTCTCAATAACGCTGTAACCTTTGATGTAAGCACTCAAACTTTATGAGAGTTGATGCATATTTACGAGTGAGTTATTTGATACGCTGATGCATGCGTAATTTCTAAGACTATTGATTCTCTATGGTAACTCGGCGTGTACCGTGACATTATGGGACAAGGCAGTCAGCATTGGGCAACGTGGCCGGGGACACACGCAATAGCTGACGTTAAATACTCTTCTTGGAATCTCGCTAGAGAAAGTTATGGTATACGATATCAAAGTCATTGAAGTCATTAGTGTTTATGAGAGACGTGATCGTTAAAACTGTTTGTTTGCAAATAGCGATCGAATGTCTGTACGGGTGATATATTTTACGAGTTGTTTTCTCATAGAGTGGGTAGCTTCGTCTGGATTGTGACGTCACGTCGGCGACACGTATCTCGTGACGTGTGTCGTGTCACGCTGGGCTGTCGGCGGCGTGTCACAACTCAGGGAACATTTCCCCCGCGTGTCCCGCCTTATCGGTGTCTGGGGAGAGGTGGGTAGCGCGTCTCTCATGCGGCAAACCTTCCACTTAAAGGAGTAAGAATATTTCAGATGCTTCGGTTGCTATCGGATAAAGGTGCTCTCCCAAAGGATTTATTGGCAAAATAATCCGGATACTTTGTGTGGAAGATTTTTGATAGATATTAAAAAAGAAGGTACCTACTACGAACACAAGATAGAACAAGTGAACCGTCATGATAATATTTTATTAACTCGTGTTTTGAATTAGAAAATTTCTCCGTTTTTTTTTCTAGCTACATTCATTTTCAAGATAATTTAACAAAACTGTATAAGCAATACAATTGCATCATCGCATAAAACCATTAACAAACTAAGTTACTTTACTGTAACTATAACTTTTATTCTTTTTATCGTCTCGCTACCGATCTGTCTCCCCGAACAAAGTTGCTATCCTGCGATTGATAGTTCCCCAATAAAATGTTTGGCACTGACATAAACATGGAAAAGTTACGTGATCCGAAAATTTCTATCTATTTGCGTTCAGATGTTAATAGGATTGTGTAAGTAAACGGCCGTAAAAAATACATTGTTTGGTATAGAATTGTCATAACATGTTGTATGTGAATCACTGAGGAGAATCACGAATTGGGTTGATGTCTTGGAATTACGGTGCTGGTTCGTAGAGCTGATGATGGCTTCGGAAAGGAAGACGAAAGGTACGGTCTTCGAATTCAAGCAGTTTGTACTCAAGTTTGTTGCAGACCAATACCAACCCTTTAAATTAGGTTTTCCTTCCTTTGGAGAGGTCCAAAGGAAGGAAAACCTAATTTAAAGGGTTTGTCATCATTTTTGTTAAGTAGGCATTTGGACCAACTATATGTATACTTTTTTAAGACAGAAATATGTATGTATCTTCAGATTTCTTAATAAAACATAAGTCTTCTTCGCAGTAGTCTATCAAAAAAAGATGTTTACCACCTGTAAAGATACATGGGGCACTTTTTATCCGTCTCCTAAGTACCCGTTCAGTGTGTGATCGACATTTATTTCCCCTCTCTCACTGCCTACACGGTAGAACGATGGAAGTGAAACGACAATAGATAACTCAGTTTATCAGAATATCGGAACAATCTAATATGAATGCTTTTGCG
>NDFZ01001544.1:0-14195 GCA_002192655.3 Mamestra configurata | reverse complement strand
CACTGAATAAAATTTCAAAGTGGGGCATTCATATTTTTCCTCCTGCCCTTATCCCAATTTACACAGTATGTATTTAGGATTGGAGCAGCAAGTCCCCTTCCTCCATACTTCAAAAAAGATCAAAACGGTCGTCACGCTAAAAAAATATCTAATCACGCCTACTATATTGACTTCCTTCCTACTACAGTGACCATTGACCTGTAAATAAATGGTGCTACGAACGCTAGACCCTTTCTAAATATAATGGCCGTTCAAGGGAACTACGCATTAGTTGTACATGTAATAGCAGGATGTGAGATATCGGAAAATAAATGGACTCATTGATGCCAAGGCAAGAATATCTATCAGGAATTATCTACTTTAATGAACTGTTAGTCATATTTGAACATGTACTGTGTCACGTTTTTTGTCATGACTATTATGACAGCAATACAGCAGTTATTTCGATGTGTACCGAAAATGTTATGCTTCAATACAATTATCCTTTTTNTTTTTTTTTCTGCAAAGTGAGAGAACAGCTATTTCTTGAATTACAACACTGAATAAAATTTCAAAGTGGGGCATTCATATTTTTCCTCCTGCCCTTATCCCAATTTACATAGTATGTATTTAGGATTGGAGCAGCAAGTCCCCTTCCTCCATACTTCAAAAGGGATCAAAACGGTCGTCACGCTAAAAAAATATCTAATCACGCCTACTATATTGACTTCCTTCCTACTACAGTGACCATTGACCTGTAAATAAATTGTGCTACGAACGCTAGACCCTTTCTAAATATAATGACCGTTCAAGGGAACTACGCATTAGTTGTACATGTAATAGCAGGATGTGAGATATCGGAAAATAAATGGACTCATTGATGCCAAGGCAAGAATATCTATCAGGAATTATCTACTTTAATGAACTGTTAGTCATATTTGAACATGTACTGTGTCACGTTTTTTGTCATGACTATTATGACAGCAATACAGCAGTTATTTCGATGTGTACCGAAAATGTTATGCTTCAATACAATTATCCTTTTTGCAGCTAGATAGACCGACGACATGTTCTGTATGTCGTCAGACGTAAAAGAATAACCCCATCCCATCACTTCCCGTTGGTGTCGTAAGAGGCGACTAAGGGACTCGCCAGAGAATGGACAGCAGCATTCTATGTGCATTGCAACAGCTACATTGCGATCGCCAACCCGCCTGCCAAGCCCTTGGGGGAGGCCATGTCCAGCAGTGGACGTCTTTCGACTGATGATGATGATGAGACCGACGACATAAAAAGGCGGATGCGGAAGGCGTAAAACCGTCTGCTGTTAAGCCAACCTAAGTGAGGCTTATGTCTAGCAGAAGACCGAGGTAGGCTGAGAACATCGATAGTTTTTCACAGATTCAGTTGAACTTGTTTGCTTTGCCCGCTTTGCAAATTTAATTGTAAAACAACAAGTTTCAAATCGGTCTTTTAAAACTATTCCATAAATCTGTAAGAATTCTTCAAAGAATGCATAAAATCCATTTTAGGAAGTAAGCCTTACTTAAAAATGAAACATTTACAAGGATGCAAGAGCGAGGGAACCACGCGCACTTTGCCTCAGATATGCTAGGAATAATATTCTAAAAGGCTTTTTTGGTTTTAAAAGCTTTTTATTAAGTTGCTTCGTTCGTATGTGTGTTTGGTTAGAATTAGTTATACTGAAAGACAGAAGGGTGTAAATGCACCCCCTTGGACCCCTTTCCATGGATTGCCTGATTGCTTTGGATTGATATCGAAAAAAACTGTAGGTGTACGTGTAGGTGATAGTAATAAATGGTCCAAGTTTCATCGAGTTGTGATTATTACAAGCAAAGTCATGACCCCGGTAAAAACAGTCCGAAATGTTTCGTGCAATTTATAGCCTATGTACGTGCGTTAGGCCGGAGCTTGGCCTGGCGCAATACCGTGCGCATGGATATGTAAATGATCAGACACCACTATTGCCATGATAAAACCAAAATGTTACAGCTACGAATACCTTACCTATGGGCAGTGACCCAGAGCCAGCCGTCACCCATGTCATTGTGCAGAAAGAATATGTCCCCCTTTTGGAAGGTGAGCTCGTCCGTGTCCGGCATCTTCGTGTAAGGCAGTATTGCTACTACCCTCTGACAATAAAAATACACATGTAGGTGAGTAAAATATCATGAGATACGATGTGGAAGAACAGTAGGGAAAACTTTGTCGGACAAAACAGGCATATAAAAAATTTAAAAAACTAGTTTTCCCCGCAGCTTCTCTCCCTGTGGCCTAACCCACAGAAATCTTATGACACTCCGCAATAGTGTAGTTTCCTATCAGTGAAATAATTTTCTTAATCGAACAATAAACGTTACCTCTCTATAATATTAGTTTAGAGTAAAAAATATTATCTGATGTACCCATAATAAAGGGTCAAATCAACTTAGTTGGTTGAACTTTACGGATGTGATGGGTATTTGATTTAATTTGACCTTATGGATCTGATGATTGACTTACGCGCTGTCGAATGATAGCAAAATTGTCATCGACGAGAAAAAAGCCGGCCAAGTGCGAGTCGGTCTCGCGCATGAAGGGTTCCGTACTATCGTATTTATATTATTTCTCAACTGTCTACCTATTACGGTTCATGAGATACAGCCCGCTGACAGACAGACGGACGGACAGACAGCGTAGGCTTAGTAATAGGGTCCCGTTGGCCTTTGGGTACGGAACCTTAAAAAGGAAGGAATAAGAAAGACCTTTATCCAGGAGTGGAACAGTAACAGATAACGAAAAAAATGTTATACCTTTTTATCGTTGACTGGTTCGGGTGGCGGCACTGGCTCCACGAGTCGCTCTCTCTTCAGGAGATCAGAACAATGGCTGTAGAAGCCCACCAGCTCAGTCAGCGAGTCGAACTGACGACCACCGATGTAATAGTCGCCGCAAACCGCCGTTATTCTGTACGTTAAAAATCCCATGAACGAAAAGCAGTAAGGAAAAGAAAACAAAAAATCGGAGTATTCATTTAACATACTATCCTACTAATATTATAAACGCGAAAGTTTGTAAGAATGTATGTATGGATGTAGTTTGTTACTCGATCACGCCAGAACGGCTGAACGGATCATGACAAAATTTGGTACAGAAGTCGATTATAGTCTAGAATAACACATGGGATACTTTTTATCCCGGGAGTATGCTCCCTTGGAATAATTTTCGACACTCACGCGGGCGGAACCGCGGGCGACAGCTAGTTAAACATAATTTATAGATACTATCACTAAAATGGCATGACAAACAAATAATTGCATAGGGGGGCAAATAAATCAATCTCTTCCAGTTACATTTATTTGTTGTACTAGGTTTACACAGTCTACACAGTCCACAGTATAGACTGGTAGAGAATGCCTTGTCGCATTAAGTCTGCCTCTGTACCTTTACAGTACACAAAGTTAAAAAAAGTATTACGAATTCTTACCTGAAGTGATTTATCCCAGTACGGCCCAAATAGCTCAGAACGTAAGATCCTGGTTTTCGATCACTCTCTCGAACTGAAAAGAATGATTTATTTTGCTATTCTTGTTTATATTTGTGAAGTGAAGTGAAGAACATTATGGTAGGCACCAGACAAACTTGCAATAAAGTACGTATTGACCTTTACCTAACATCCCATCGTAGATACCCGAACTATAAATTATGAATCGATTTTAATTACTATAGAACGTAAATCGTCGATTCAGGACATATGTCTTTATTTCTGTTTTTGATATTAAGAAAGTAATTAAATGTATGTATGTGGCTCAATGACCGGTATTGCACATTTATCACCATTTACCATAATGAAACTTTTCAACTTGATCAGAAAACAGAGGCTTCTAGATACAGCAGATTTTATCTTGATAGAAATGTGTGCATTCATAAAATCATCTGCATTCGGGTGAGAGTGGAAGAGGACCCCAATACGATAGGGACAAGGCTAGGCAAATTAATTGATAAAAACCAGCCAAGTGAAAGTCGGACTAGCGTGCAAAGGGTTCCGAAACGACTATAAAAATATTTTTTGAACTTGTTACTTTTAAGTCATAGACTTCTTTTAGGTTTTCCTGTAATCTATGGAAAGCTAAAGACCTATTTACCTGTATTTGTTTCAAAATTTTAGGCTCAGTACTTTCGAAAGTTATGCAGGGAATGGTCAAACTCAATCTATTTTCTTTAAAAATGGAATATTTAAAAATATACTTTTGAAACCCTGACGATGAGCTCTTTGATTTCATACATATGTCACGGTATAGTTGGTTTTTTAACGTTTCTAATTTTCCCCCCAAAAAGTGACCCTATTTTCAAAATTTATTTATTTTACGCATCCATGTTTGGGTGATAGAAGGTTATATGTGTGCCACATTTCAACTGAATTGGTCCAGTAGATTTGGAGAAAATCGACTGTGCTAGATGGACAGACAACCAATTGATTCTATGAGGATTCCGTTTTTCTACAGAGATTCGGAACTCTAAAAGTGTGTGCATTATGATGTGGAGATAGAGGTCAATCAATATGCTACGTCAACTCTGCAAGATCAGAGTAAGTGGTTCTCATTCAGCTTGCCAGATTTTACCAAAACTAACAAATGTTGCAAGTTAAATAAAAACTTGTATGAAATTGCATATTGTTACGGCCACGATAATAATAAATGATAATTAAAACGCTCTCTCAGTGTGTCATCAGCACTTAGGCACTTACTCGATGTTCAACAAAATTAAAACAGATTCATTGTATTCGTTATTTCTGGTTTATCTGTGTTATAATATTATGATAGCAGGAATATTGTTGGTTAAATCTGCCTAAACTACCAGGAAATTATACATTATCATAGTTAGTTCCAATGTGACCTTCCCATTGAATACTGTCTATTATTAAATAGTGATACAGGAAAAACCAGCATACTTGCAATGTATTTTTAATGCCACCAGTCTTTTGGCCTCACTTCCAGACGACAGGGATGCAGACGAATTTTTTGATGCCATATTTTAGTTAGGAGTTTTTATTTTTATTTTAAGCATATGTATGTAGTTAGATTAGTAATGAAAATACTTCAATAGATAGATGGAATGTAGGTGGATCAAAGACCACTATTACACCTAATTTTATGACAAATTAATTATATTCTAAAGGATGTAGGATGTAGTAAATAGAAAGTCCATGATGAATTTATCAGACCAAGACAGTATCATGAACATAAATAGTCTTCAAAAATTGTATTCTGTTGCATGCATATAGTAACAATCCATTGTACCAACTTTGTAATATGACTTGCTAATAAAAACTAGTAACCACATACAATAACAACTATCTACATTGTGTTATCTTTGTTGTACAAGTGAAAACAACAGAACAATGAATCTTATATTGTCCCATGTTATAGCTTCTTAGGAAATGTCATTTAGAGTAATTACATAACCCTTTCTTATAGAAAACACCATGGGAACTGCTTCATTAGTGTTTCTCTATTGTTGTGGCATTAAGTAGGTAATAAATTATACCTACAAGTTGTCAAAATCATCATTCATTTGATTAAGCTTTTCTTATTTTTCAAACATTAAAGGTAATGGCAGATTTGCCTTGAAGTCCATTATTTTACACCAAATATCTGTGTGTATGTTTCTGAGACTATATTTCAACACAATAATAAGGAAGAAATTCAATTAATATTTAGGTACACATGTCAAATATGTTTGGTTCACTAATTGATATTTTTGTTGACTTAACAACCAGGAAAATTATTGTATTGTATTGTTTAAGGCAACTGTGATTAGGCAGTAAATAGGTAGAGAACGGAAGGAAGGCAAGATGGGTTACTGTTATTGAATAGGGTTCAAAATGGTATGAGGGGGTGTGAAGCATCAAGGGGTGGTGGGTCTAAATAATAATATATTATGGAGAGGCATGCTCAAAAATAAGAACAATGCAGAGTTAGGTTAGGTGGCTGATAAACTTCATTTCATTTTATTTATCCCTTGCTTATTTACTCTTTAGCGTCTTTTAAAACCCACACATAAATGATCTCTCCAAACCTTCACTAGTCTAAAATGAATAGCTTTGAACATCTAAAAAATAGTGCTGGTCCAGAAAAGTGTGCTGGAGAATATCTTACCCAGATAGCTCCCAAGTTTCCCAGCAGCCCACAACCTTTCTTCAGAGGTGTATCTATCCAGCCTGCCATGGTACCACTCAGTCTCAGGAGGAGCCAGCACTGCCTGCCTTTCGCCTGTTACAAAGCATCATTACATCAACATCCATTGCAACTCAACAATAAAGCCATCTGAAGTAATTAAGTAGCCTGATAAACTTACCATTGGTGCTAGGTCCATCAGCTTCATCCAGCTCCAAATCCGCTGCTAACTCTGCGATATCACCCCCACCGTCTTCAGATTCCGTCGAGGGAGACCCCAACTTATCCTTTACTGGGGGTCCGATCGGCGCCCCCATAGCACGAATTAAATCGGCCATCTTTCAAAACACAAACAATTTAGATCCGAAACACTTCACTTGTATGCGTTAGAACTAAACCAGTGACTCATAGTTTATTCTGAAACCGTATGATATAAAAATTTTAGGAAATATCTCAAACGTGTTTACAAAAGAAAAAAAGAATTAATTAGAAGTCGTTGAAACAATGAATATGTAAGTAAACCAAGGGCAAGTTTTCAAGATTAACACATTATTTAGCCGTATTAAATAAGCGATTTCTGTTAAGAATGCCTAAATGATAAAAATATTCTTTCTAATAATTTTTCAAGAGTAAATTTTATTCCGATACGCCCGCAACACAGATGATAAAATAAATAGATTCGAGTATGGTTCAATCAATCCATTCAATTTAGTTCAATCAACTGTTTGACATTATAATCGGTGTTGCAATAACTCCATGGTGTGGCACTCTCTTTCAAGCTTCTTCAAAAATACACAATTCAATCACATCATTCACACTTGGGCCCTTGTACATACTAAACAACTGGACAACTTGCACTACAAATAACTCTACTGGCGATCAAGAAAAGGACACTTAGGGGAAGGAACAAATAATATGAAGAGAGGTTTCCGTCACCTTACGATTTTGTGAACCCAGAGAACACTCACTGGCCTCTTGCTTGTGAATTTCAGTGGCCTTCTTGAAAAGCTCTGTGTCGTTGTCACTGAATAATTGCAAACTACATAAGATTACAAAATATCTTGAGAAAATGTTAACTCTACTCTCCACAAGAATAAATTGTAAAGTTCCACAATTATACGAATCAAAATCTTGTATTCCAAAATATCTTCTTACCGGTCCGAGAAATTGTGGACTGACATAAATTGGTGATCAATCAGCACTCTGGTCTACAATTTATCTGTTTTGGTCTGATAGTTATATTGGACACTAGACCCCTCATTGGTCTTTGTTGGTGTGAGCTCACATCCGAACAGACCAATGAGAGCCTTGTGGTTTACCATCACACGAAAACGGATAAACTATAGACTTATGCTCTGATTGGTCGCAATTTTATGTTAATATTTTGTGTCACTCAATTCCTTAGAATAACTAATTCCGAGAAATTATAAACTATCAAATTTTAGGCGTAAAAAAGGTATCTAAAATGTTGAGTTGACAATTTATCGAGGGTTAACAATATCTCAAGATATTTTATAATCCTACGGATTTTGCCATTTTCTGGTGACATCGATAACGTACCCAAGTAGGCCGATGTAAATATTTATTTTTACTGGCTGAGTGATTTTCGACCCAGTACAAGTTTACTGTTCCTGTTCAGACCAAGTCCTGAACTTTGTTAGGGTTAGCATAGCATCAATCTTACAGGATATTAGTAACCACTATTTATCCGCCTGAGGGACGGTTACGTTTACTACATAACATAAACTAGTAGGTACAGTGGGATCGGCTAACGAGAGTATGATTGTTCTGGCTAAAGTGGGAAACACAGGATCTNTTACAGGATATTAGTAACCACTATTTATCCGCCTGAGGGACGGTTACGTTTACTACATAACATAAGCAAACTAGTAGGTACAGTGGGATCGGCTAACGAGAGTATGATTGTTCTGGCTAAAGTGGGAAACACAGTATCANTGAGGGACGGTTACGTTTACTACATAACATAAACTAGTAGGTACAGTGGGATCGGCTAACGAGAGTATGATTGTTCTGGCTAAAGTGGGAAACACAGGATCTAGTCAGAAAAACTAGTTGTCAGGTTCAAACGTCGGGCTTCTAACTGGCTAAAAATCTATGATGAACAACGAATGCAAATCTAATCGCTCTATTTAGATAGAGTTCTGAGATTTTATTTTCAAAGACATGTCACGCTAAGTTATCCAGCAATACACCCATTAAAAAAGTGTGTGGTTAAGGTGTCGAGGATTGAAAAGTAAGTTCAAAAGACTGGTGTTCATTCCCCGAATCAATTTCAAATCATTCAAAGAGTGAATGACTTTTTCATTCTTCGTGAGTTTCGCCTATTTATGTTTGTGGATCTCGAATTTCTGGAAACGGAAAGTGGAAAATCAATTTGAGATTGACTTGCGTTGACTAAACAGTGTTTTGTGGATATTATTTTAAGTTTGTACTGATCTTGTTATTCCTGCTAAGTTTAAAAAAGTAAGTTCTGAATATTTATTATGATACAATGCAGACAAACTGTATTCCGATAGCTCCTTCGTTGTAAAATGACGTTGTCATTTTGATTTTCAATTGACTTGCGACGAATATACGACGCCATTTTGTGATCGTGAACTTTCTTTGTTCTTTGTCCTACTTCGATAGCCTTCTTGTATCAGAGACTACGACCAAATTCACCGTTATAACCGTCCTTAAAAGCTTTCCTCGATTGTTACAGATATCATAATGCAGATTTTCGTGAAAACCTTGACGGGTAAAACTATCACTCTTGAAGTTGAGCCCTCAGACACTATTGAAAATGTAAAAGCTAAAATTCAAGACAAAGAAGGCATTCCACCAGATCAGCAGCGACTGATCTTCGCTGGAAAGCAGCTAGAAGACGGCCGCACACTGTCTGACTACAACATCCAGAAGGAATCTACACTCCACTTGGTACTGCGTCTTCGTGGTGGTATGCAGATTTTCGTCAAGACCTTGACTGGCAAGACCATCACCCTCGAGGTTGAACCTTCTGACACTATTGAGAATGTCAAGGCCAAGATTCAAGATAAGGAAGGCATCCCTCCAGACCAGCAGCGACTGATCTTCGCTGGCAAACAACTTGAAGATGGTCGTACCCTCTCTGATTACAACATCCAGAAGGAATCCACTCTCCATCTTGTACTGCGTCTCCGTGGAGGTATGCAGATTTTCGTAAAAACACTGACAGGCAAAACAATAACACTAGAAGTGGAGCCTTCTGATACTATTGAGAATGTCAAGGCCAAGATCCAGGACAAGGAAGGCATCCCCCCTGACCAGCAGCGTCTGATCTTCGCCGGCAAGCAATTGGAAGATGGACGCACCCTTTCCGACTACAACATCCAGAAGGAATCCACCCTTCACTTGGTCTTGCGTCTCCGTGGTGGTATGCAGATTTTCGTCAAGACCTTGACTGGTAAGACCATCACCCTTGAGGTCGAACCTTCCGACACTATTGAGAATGTCAAGGCCAAGATTCAAGACAAGGAAGGCATCCCCCCTGACCAGCAGCGTCTGATCTTCGCCGGCAAGCAATTGGAAGATGGACGCACCCTCTCTGACTATAATATCCAAAAGGAATCCACCCTTCACTTGGTCTTGCGTCTCCGTGGTGGTATGCAGATCTTTGTCAAAACCTTGACTGGTAAGACCATCACCCTCGAGGTTGAACCTTCTGACACTATTGAGAATGTCAAGGCCAAGATTCAAGACAAGGAAGGCATCCCCCCCGACCAGCAGCGTCTGATCTTCGCCGGCAAGCAGTTGGAAGATGGTCGTACGCTTTCCGACTACAATATCCAAAAGGAATCCACCCTTCACTTGGTCTTGCGTCTCCGTGGTGGTATGCAGATTTTCGTCAAGACCTTGACTGGCAAGACCATCACCCTTGAGGTCGAACCTTCCGACACTATTGAGAATGTCAAGGCCAAGATTCAAGACAAGGAAGGCATCCCCCCAGACCAGCAGCGTCTTATCTTCGCCGGTAAGCAATTGGAAGATGGACGCACCCTCTCTGACTACAATATCCAGAAGGAATCCACTCTCCATCTTGTACTGCGTCTTCGAGGTGGTATGCAGATCTTTGTCAAAACCTTGACTGGTAAGACCATCACCCTCGAGGTTGAACCTTCTGACACTATTGAGAATGTCAAGGCCAAGATTCAGGATAAGGAAGGCATCCCCCCAGACCAACAGCGTCTTATCTTCGCCGGCAAGCAGTTGGAAGATGGTCGTACCCTTTCTGACTACAACATTCAGAAGGAATCTACTCTCCATCTTGTACTGCGTCTTCGAGGAGGTATGCAGATTTTTGTCAAAACCTTGACTGGTAAGACCATCACCCTCGAGGTTGAACCTTCGGACACGATTGAAAATGTAAAGGCCAAGATCCAGGACAAGGAAGGCATCCCCCCTGACCAGCAGCGTCTTATCTTCGCCGGCAAGCAGTTGGAAGATGGTCGTACCCTTTCTGACTACAACATTCAGAAGGAATCTACTCTCCATCTTGTACTGCGTCTTCGAGGAGGTATGCAGATTTTTGTCAAAACCTTGACTGGTAAGACCATCACCCTCGAGGTTGAACCTTCGGACACGATTGAAAATGTAAAGGCCAAGATCCAGGACAAGGAAGGCATCCCCCCTGACCAGCAGCGTCTTATCTTCGCCGGCAAGCAGTTGGAAGATGGACGCACCCTTTCCGACTACAATATCCAAAAGGAATCCACCCTTCACTTGGTCTTGCGTCTCCGTGGTGGTATGCAGATCTTTGTCAAAACCTTGACTGGCAAAACCATCACCCTGGAAGTTGAGCCCTCTGATACCATTGAGAATGTCAAGGCCAAGATTCAAGACAAGGAAGGCATCCCCCCAGACCAGCAGCGTCTTATTTTCGCCGGCAAACAGTTGGAAGATGGACGCACCCTTTCTGACTACAACATCCAAAAAGAATCCACTCTCCACTTGGTCTTGCGTCTCCGTGGTGGTATGCAGATCTTTGTCAAGACCTTGACTGGCAAGACTATTACCCTCGAGGTCGAGCCTTCTGATACAATTGAAAATGTAAAGGCTAAGATCCAGGACAAAGAAGGCATCCCCCCAGACCAGCAGCGTTTGATCTTTGCTGGAAAGCAGCTTGAGGACGGTCGCACCCTCTCCGACTACAACATCCAAAAGGAATCGACCCTTCACTTGGTACTCCGTCTTCGTGGCGGCAACTAATGTGTCTCCATAAGGTATGCCTTGAGCACCTTCAAATTCTCAATATTCTAATCATTCCAACTACAGTATCTAATTGAAACTGATTGAATAAATAAATATCTTTCTCTTCTGATGTCATTGCTTTTATTTCATTTTAATACCCTTTACTTGCCATAACTACCATTTTTTACTTACACACACACCTATTAATTTACTATGAACAACCTATACCAGCCGGTCGATTCTGTAAACATGTCGAAGTGATCACGAGGTGATTCTGGTGAATCCATATAATCTAGATGAATGACAGTCGAAATATTCCCAGCCACCAATTGGCCACCATCAGGGATTTTAATTTTGATAAAAAAATATTAGTCGAAATTTGTCGCCAAATATCAGAATTTGTCGGTCACTGGTTCAAAAGAAATAAGGTTTTAAGTAGGTATAGGTGGTTGATCTGGATACACAGACATACAACAGATCTCCCCAGCTTGGCCACATTTATATCTCAAAAACTAGGGCACCTAGCGAAGATCTGTTTTCTCCCATATTTTATCGATGATCTGTTTTGTCCCATTGGCACCAATTCTGAATCTGATGATGGGATCCTAGGAAAATCGAGAGGGCAACCCTCAAATTTTAAATGGTTATCAACATCTAATCTTGCTGAGCTGATGATGGAAGGTATAAGTCAGGATCTGATGCTGGGATCCCAGGAAAAATGTTTGTTCAGCGATATTTTCGCCAATTGTCAACTGATTTGGATGATTCTTTTTTTGTTTGGAAGAGTATTTTTCCAAACTCAAACCCCAACCCCATTTCAATTCGGTGATGATCTGATGAAAGATTTCGGAGAGCAAATCTCCCGGGATTGCTGAAATTGCATGTCTGTTTATTGATTACACCAGTTCATACGCTGTGAAGGGGTACGCAGATGCAAACAAGTCAACCTGAATTAACATGTTTTTGGGGTTATCTATTCGGGCATAACTTTATTGTTTATTAATCTTGATGATTCTTTATGCATTGGCTTTAGTTATAGCTATATTGCATTTGGAATAGGTACGGTGAACTTCAAAAATAAACCAGTGACCAGTGAGTGTCAAAAACTAAAAAACAACCAAAAACACCGACTGCCGAAATTAAAGTTATTTTATACCTACTTTTAGTGTTTTTTTATTTTGAAGTCGGTTAAAACTATTTAAGTGGAGTATGATTTTTTTATAACACATAAATATACATTTTAACCACAAATATTACAGACTTTTTATAAAAACATAACTAGACTTGTGGACCATTCCCACTCTGGAACAAGGACAGTGAACCTGTTAAAAATCTATTGAGTGAAATAAACATAGGTACATTTTCGGGTAGAAAAGGGGCCCCCTTTGATCGCGGGACCCTGGGCACTTACCCTGAATGGCCAGTGGAAAAGTGGGGTTTGGGTTTACTATAATTAGGTACCTACCTATTCCCTTTTTTCCACCTGTGTTGTCTGAGTTGCATTTATATAACTTCTCAGTTATGTCGAAGAGTTTAGGAGGCTGCTCTCTTTAGAATCGTAGGGGCTAGACGAAACTTATTTTATATTTTACGAGGTCGTCACGCACTGTTTCGGATTTCGGACACCTACTTGCTGTTGCTGGTATAGATACCTAATTACCTACCTCAATTATAATCTCCGACTTATTCTATAAATTCTTTTTAAGAATTTAGTGCTTTTAACAGACTACTTCAGATAGGTCTATCATCTATGTAAAGTTGAGAAAAAACTTTTCCTTTATTAAATTCAAGAGCTTGAATCTGAGTGTTTTTCCAACTATCAATGTCTTATTTTTAAGTGCGCATTTTAAAATTAACCAAGACAGACCAGGGAGGGTCTGTCTTGGCTATTAAATACCATTCGAAATCAAACAGTTAAAGTTTACTGCTTGATTTCATCAGATTGAACGTTCGAATTGCTCAAATTCCATAGCATCGATGTACAATTTCGAATCTTCGAAAAATCTAAATGAATGTCTCTTGAATATTTTATGCAGAAAGCCTTTGACATAGGTACTGGCACGTCGAGCCAGTAGACATTCGATGGATAGGACAATCGATGCAATGACTTTTCGGCGAAACGGACGCTCGATCTAATGGCTATTCGAAATGATGGTACCTACGTACCGACGATGTACCTTCCACAATTTCGAATAGCCATTAGATCGAGCTTTCCATAGCATCTATGTCGATTCTAGTAGTAGTAGTAGTCGTAGGTAGGTATCTAACGTAACTTATAATTTGGGAATCTTTATTTTAATTTTGGCCTCCTTTCGTGAAGGTAAAACAAATTCCGCTAATCTAGAATTTGGTAACTTCTAGTCAATACAAAGTGCGATGGAGTAAAAGAATACCAGGAGCTCTTGAAATGCAGTTTTTCACATTTATCTACAGAAATAGCAAAACTCGTTCCAGTACATACAGAATGTGGGTCAGTGTATAAAAATAAAACAAAAATAAGTGTTTAATTGTTAACATTTTATTAGGAGGCGAAAACGAGCAATAAGTTTCGGGATAATTTTTTAATACAAATCAATAATATTTGCATTACATCTCATAAATCGTCAAGATTAAATCTATGAAATTACAGTATTTTAAGATTACAGTAACATGAACAAGAATAATACACCATAACAGACGTAGGTACTCGCATCAATAGCAAAATATTTTGGGATCCAATATATTGATAGTGCTACTTGACACGTAATTATACTTTGGTACCTATGCTAATAAATCACCATTCAGGGTAATGTTACTTGTTGTTTCAATAACTAC
>NDFZ01001543.1:0-14195 GCA_002192655.3 Mamestra configurata | reverse complement strand
CTGTCCGTCCGTCGGTCCATCCGTCTGTATCTCAAATCCGGCTGATCTCAAAAACCGTAATAGGTAGACAGTTGAAATTTTCACAGAGTGTATATCTATTTCCGCGATAACAACAAATAATCCCATGCAAAAAACGTGTTTATTTTTTCGGTTAATGGTACTAAACCCTTCGTGTAGTAGTAGAGTACGACTCGCACTTAGTCGGTTTTTACTTTTTTTTTTTTACCTGATGAGTGTTGAGCTGTCGTCAAATCAATGTATTTTTTTTCAAGATTTTTAGTTGAGACAGATACCGAGTCATATAAAATAAAATAAATACTTCAGCAGTCTTACTTTAAAGGTCTTTTCCTTCCCGTGCACGGTCTTCTCTTTGGCAGAGAGAACGCTGGCTGATTCCAGATGGTGGCTCTGCGGCTGAGAGATCTGGTGCCCGTGGCTGTGCAGCCCTGATGTCATCTGAAGGTACACGAAACTCATATTAGTAAAACGAAGGGAGAAGGAAGGGGTCGAAAGGTATCGCTTTTAGCGATAAGGCTGTAGCGGCATCAATGCCACATGAAAAACTAAGAAGCGAAATTTGTACAACAAAAAGAACCGCAACGCCATCTATCCTGTCAGCGACGAACTACCAACGAAATCCTGCATCGCGCAAGCAAAGTTCTCCCGTGGCAAAAGGTGCAACACACAAGGTTCAAAATCGCTCCAACCCTGACACTTGACTTTGCAACTCTTATATTATAAAATAGAGTGCAGGGTGACCCCCAGAAGTGCGTACGAAAGGAGAGCAATTGCCTATCAGTGCGAAAATGTAGGCTAGACAGATAGTAGACATACAATCATGAATTATTATTATCCTAAGAATGTATGTATGGATGTATGTTTGTTACTCTTTCACACAAAAACTACTGAATGGATCTTGATAAAATTTGGCACAGAGGTAGATTATAGTCTGGAATAACACATAGGATACTTTTTATCTCGGGAATATGTTCTCTTGGGATAGTTTTCGACACTAACGCAGGCGGAGCCGCGGGCGGTAACTAGTAAGAAATAAATTAATCTTATCATTTCGGATTGTTACAGCCTAATCAGATCAACGATCAGTAACGCTATTGTCTAATGTCATGTTGTTAGATCTTATTATTGATTGCGCAATATTACGGCTCTGTTTTTCAATCGGGTTGAGAGGGCCGTAAGCACAAACCGTCATTCCCGTTATAAAATATTGTCGACAAATGTTAGTGAAATAATGATGGGATTCTCAGAAGCCAGAAAATCTGACACCAGACTTGCCAAGGAGTCCGTGTTACCATGTTAATGGGTGGTGGTGGTCTGGTAGGCAGCCGTTCCACGTAAAATACTGGTATTCAGCTGAATCCAGTTTGACTGGAAGCCGACCCCAATATAGTTGGGAAAAGGCTAGGCAGATGATGGGCTGTCCCATCTATCACACAATACACTCAGGATACTGTGGGACCTAGTACGTATTCTACCGAGAATAGAAGCGCACCGTTTCCGTATAATGGCATGAAAACCATCAACCCTGGCCTCGGTGAACATCCCGGAAGCGCTACAAGAACGTGGTAGACCCAACAGCATCCTAAATACACTGTTATACTGGACACGCAAGGCGTTGTATGTCCTCAGCGTATACCTGACCCACAGACTGCACGTGAAATAAATAGCCTAGATGTATAAGTTCTATGTATTGCTGTGTATATGAAAAGAATGAATGACTAAGTACCCATATATCAATTACGAGGTTGCAAGGCAAAATAGGGCCTTTTTTATTCTCCGATGACGTAAAAGGCAACTTATGCAAAGAGGATAGACAGCAGTATTTTCCCATCTGCAAATATTCCCTGACCTAATCACTTAAGAAGTTGATGAATTTTATAAAGAAAGAAAGATAAATAATAATTTTGGACTCGCACTAAACAAACAGAAAAGTCAACATCTGCCTAGCCTTTTCCCAACTATATCGGGGTCGGCTTCCAGTCAAACCGGATTCAGCTGAATACCAGTATTTTACGTGGAGCGGCTGCCTACCAGACCTCCACAACCCATTAACTGGGTAACACGGTACTCCTTGGCAAGACTGGTCTCAGATTATCTGGCTTCTGACTTCCGTAACGACTGCCAAAGATCTACAAATGACAGCCGGGACCAACGGCTTAACGTGCTTTCCGAGGCACGGAGGAGTCAAACAGAAAAGTAAAATAAATTAAAACTAACAGTCATAAAAACTAATTAGCAAAAGCTAGAACAGCATGAATTTAATATGTGCGACTCCAAAAAGGTCCCTATCTCAGCAAATCAGTCTCAATCAGTCATAATCTTTTCCAAAAGGTATCTCATTATCATAAAATGATTTCATTCCTTTCGATGAATATTGATGTAGCTAATTTTGGCACCATTTGTAGTTTAGGTTCCTTATACGAGACAAGATCAGGCATTTGTAAGTCTAGAAACGAATTTGTTTGTCTATGGTTTCTTGTTGAATCTGAGGGGTAATCAGCCGCCACATGAAAAACTAAGAAGCCAAATATGTACGGCAACAAAAAGAACCACAACGCCATCTATCCTGTCAGCGACGAACTACCAACGAAATCCTGCATCGCGCAAGCAAAGTTCTCCGTGCGATTTGAACATATACAACAGTCCGAATATCAACTATTGGGCAATTGCCCACCAGACACAACAACAGTCGGGTCGGAGGATCGTCCATTTTTTAATGGATGTTTGCGGGACTTTACTCTCTGTTCCGCATACCTCTATAGTAATATTCAAGTATTTGAAAGGGACATTCGTATTCTAATATAAGTCTTAAACACCTTACAAGAATTCTGACCTTATACACCTATTTGAACCAATTCATTAGTCTCAAAAAAATAATTTCACTTCTCACATTTAGCTCAAAAGTACATCAATAAGTTGACATTCTTAAATAATTTAAGATTGAACAGTTAAGTAAAACATAGATACTGTTTCTTTAACTCTGCGGGTTTATTTCATTTCAGGAAATTCCTGTCACTCAATTCCGAATTTAAATCAACATTTCCACATTATTTTCCTTAAGCCCCATCCTCAAACATCTCTATGTCAAACTAAAAATAGAAACAATAAAACTCGTTATCACTTTGATAAGATACAATGTACGGAAATAGCTTCCCAGAAGTAGTTATGTTAATGCCCTCTTACTTTTTAATTTGTTGGACACTTGTCACAAAAAAAGTTAAGTTTTAACTTTAAAAGTAAGTAAACAAGTACTACCCGTACGCGTTAACTTGGCACCTGGCTCGAATAGGGAATATGCATGCAATTTTTTTTATTTGCAAAATGAACTATTAGCTCTAGTAAACAATTATGAAATCAAATTAAAATTACCATCATAAACGATGAAGTTATAAAGCTTCAAAGATGACTTCTCTTTCTAATAAAGAGAAGTCCGATACGAACTCTGACGTCAAATACTATGGTCACCTATACAGCTGCCTTAGAAAACAGCGTCTTCGCGACAGAGACAGATATATTTGTTTAAAATAGTTACATATATCACGTTTGATTTTCGATCAGTTTTGATTCTCATTTCACTGTTAGTACTATATTTTTGTATATTTTAAGATAAACTGTATAGATAATATTTTTTTCATGCATATTCCCTATTACATTATTCGATTTTGATGAAAATAATGTAAATGCAACGGTAACAGTGATGCTAATGCATTTATATTGAAATCGAATTGTTCAGTTTAAATTAAACTTCAAAATTTCATTCGAAATGTGTCGAGGCAGGTGCCAAGTTAGTGTCATTCAATATGTCTCGAGCCAGGTGTCAAGTTAACGCGTACGGGTAGTATGAAACTTAATTTATTAAACATGTAATTAAAGGAACCTTTTTTAATTTAAGTTCTAAAAAAATACAGTTCATATTATGATATGAACTGTATTCATATCACAAGGAAAAAATCCTTTCAAATTAAAATTAATGTGTCATTACTAATTTAAACATGCAATAAAATTACCTACACAAAAAAAAACAATAATAAATCCCGCTTAAAAAAATACATACCAATTTCTACCAAAACAATAAATTAACAATGTCACTTAAAAACCACAAACAAAACTCAATAGTCCACACTTCCTTGCACAAATAAAAAACAAATAAATTATTTAAAAAAGGAATTACGAAAAGCGCGCGCAATGCGTTGGGATACGTTTCAAAACAAACAACACTGAATGAATGAGTAATAATTGAATGATTGACGCCTTATACACGTTCGTCTAGTAAACCGCTGGATAATAATGTGACGATATTTTAATCTGTACTCAATGGGAAGTTGATAAGGCGTCATCACTTATCGTGTGCATAGTGTGATGTAACGACATTCCAAACTACGTAAAATATCTGCTGAGAAACTATAAACAAAGGAGTTACGCGGATTTGGTAACTTGCTAAAACAACGTGAATTCAGAATTCACCAGAAGTTAATGAGAAGGTATGTTAGGTACTTTAGGTATTCTTGGAAACAAATGACACCTGTTCATATCAACTTGAGTTTTATTTTTGCATGAACAGATGACAGGTAACTGGCCTCAAAGAATGATTACAACACAGGGGATGACTGTGACTAATATATATTTATAAGTATGGAAGAGGACATACTTTGACAACCACTTATTTCTTTTTTTGAGGATTTGTTCTGCTATCACCTCAATTCACCCAACTTCGCCAAAAAAGAGAAAATTCCTTATAAATTAAAATTAGGGTGAATTCGAAAGAACCAGAAAACAATGATCACCCCTATCCCACCTGTGTCCTTCTTATCAAATATTTTTAATTAAGAACCCACAAATAAAACAACCATACTGAGCGTATGGTTGTTTTATTTCACACTCACACTCCACAGATAAACATAAACATACCATACATGCACGCGTGCACGTTGGCACGCACGCACATTGCATCCAAGCACGCATGCGCGCTCACACCTAAACGTCAAATACCTGTCATATTTTGTAAGATAGGAAAATACTTGTTGTTTTACTGTATCTGGGCAGATTATTCAAGATTTGGTTAAAGCGACTCTAGGGCAGATTCTCCTGAAACATCACTACATTAGGAGAGCCGACCTCACATAAACAAGGAAAGAGCGAGGAAGAAAATGAAGAACTTAAGCAGTAGCCAGTTTCATCACGATAGACGGAAAACTAGAAAATACTCGTCAGATTATGTCCAAGTTTCTCAAAACCTATTCTTGCTACAAGACACAATAGGATATTGCAGTAATTTTGCATAATATAAAAAAAATCCAATGAGCTGAAAATACAAGGTGGAGACGACGATACGACAATAAATCAAAACACTGGCAATACTAAGTTCATACGAATATGTTGTCTTTTATCACAGATTTGAGGTCGTTTCGTCAACATAGTAGAATATTCTTGACTAGTTTGAATTTTTGTGACGTTTTATGCAATTGGAACTTGATTTATAATAGTTGCAAAGTATTCCTATGAACCAGTATTGCCAGTGTTTTATTTACTGTCGTATTGATGTCTCCACATTGTATAACACACTTATTTCACGCATTTAAAATTAATATTACGCACATAAAAGTTTAGGTGCCTCGTCTCTACAAAGCCTGTTAAACACTTCCCGAAAAACATTACCCTCCTTCAGGGATAATCAAGTAGACTGTAGCTCACATACCTATTTTAAAGAGAGTAATGCGCATCTTCTTTTATGCACTAAAGTCCAGGAAAAACCAGCAACACTGTTTACAAACAATCTATTATAAAAGAACTGACACTTAAGGTTGCTGTTACGACTTAATAATGTTTACAATAATTAGATAATATACTCTTTACGCGTTTTAGGTTCATTTTCTAGTACAACCGTCATTAACAACGGTCCAATGATTTCTAAGCTCTGATAAAAATCGATACGATCTTTATAAGGCTTTTTTATAAGAACTATGCAAATATACATTGGAAATAAAGACAAGTTTATAACGCCAAGCATTTGTAGTGTTAGAATATTAATTTTTCATATCGATGGTTTTGATATTGTGAATTCTTTATGTGGTATCAAATCTCATGCTCTCAAAAATATCCTGTTTTTTTTTAATAATTACTGCTTGTTTGGTCATCCAATTTCAGTAGCTGAATGAGAGGTGAACGCAGATTGATTGATTAGGCTTTCAGACTTAGGTTGCCAAAGGCGAGGAAAGGAAACAAAAAAAACCTTTTGAAAAATCAGAAGTCATTTAGAATGAAAATCAGCATCGTATGAACGTCGAATTTTACCTAAGTAGGTCCCCCTTAACGACTGCCCGTCACCACGTCTAGTGTTTTAACAGGGAAGAAGTTGCGCAACCAACTCCCTAGCAACACTCGTCTGTTGAGTTTGTTAAGGATATCTATTTAGAATTTTCTGTATGCGAATTCGCTAAGCTAGCCAACAAATTGGTAGACGCTATTTTGAAAAATCAGAACATTTAGTGCATAGTACAGCCTTCAAAAATTGCTGTAGGTGCATGCAAGAGTGAAGTAAAGAGAAAAAAATGATCGTCATTAATCAGTCAACTCGTCAAATCAGTCAACATCAGAAACGAACTAAGTTTTTAGCCTATAACTATATTATAATCTTCCTTCCAACGGAACAGGTGTTTCTGTTTCACCAGCATTATGTAAAAACAACTTGATTTTAATTTGTTTTTCGCTTGAACTTCTTGAGTCATAAATGCAACATGTCCAGACAGAATTCGACACAAAATAAACCAGCAAAAATATCTTTAATATTTTATTAAAATCTAGAATCTTTCAAGATGTAAACAAGACGCTTCATTAGATTATCAAGATCTAGATAAGCAGTGTCCTTTAAACGACCTAATACATTAATGCCCCCCACTAAAATAAACCTCTTGTTTTAAAGATTTAATATTATTGTGTTACTATCTGGTCGGCCGACGGTGAGATGGGCGGAAGACATTGTTGCCATCGCGGGTAAAACTTGGTTGAGGCTGGCACAGGAATGTGGTGATTGGCACAAGAGAAGAGAGACCTATGTTCAGCAGTGGGCGGAGTGGGGTTGTGGATGATGATGATCTGACCTGTCCTGTCCAAAAGTTGAGATAAAAAATAACACTTTTCGTTTTGCCCGAATTTTCCAATTTTTTCCTCTGGAATCTTTATTTGGACTATCTATAGTAATCTACACTTTTTTCTATAATTAAGCAAAAGAGTTTGTTTGTGTGTTTGTTGGTTTGAACGCACTAATCTTAGAAACTACCAGTCGGATTTAGAAAATTATGGGAACGGGAAAAAGCGGGATTTGCGCGAACGACGTCGCGTAATTATTGGAATAATATAATATTCAAGAAATAAATTGCAAGGGAAAATAATTTCTGAAAGGTCTTGGGGGATGCTTCTGCCCAGCAGTGGGAACGTATGGGGCTAATAAAAAAATCCAATTCTGTTTAGTCGTTCTCAAGTGATGCACTTACTAACAAACAGCATATACTTTACAAATTATGTAACACGGTGGACTATTGTTATGAAAACTGATATCTTTGAGTGCGTGACGTCATAGATTTGAAGATGTGTATCGAAAGCCTGCTTTGGTTATACTTGATCTAGTGTAGCTATGGCTAACTGGGCTTGACACTTAGGTATTATAGGTGGGTTTGGTACGTAATCATCATTTGAGCCGAAATACGCATACAGACGTTCCCTCTTCAAACAGTGCGAACAATGTACGTCTTAATAGCTCAAATTGTTTTGTTTTTTGTAGTGTACAGGATTTAGGTATACTGGACGCACTTTTTAGTTTTTCTTTTTGTCTCTTATATTCATTATGTTCAATGTCATGCATACCTGTCATTTGCATGGTTACTGAAATGCCGATTTATTTGAATTATAAGTGACAGTGCTGTTGGTGTGCTTATTACAAATAAATAAGCCTCCCCAAGTGTCGCTACATCGACCGATCCTCTCCAATCCCCGTAATAAAGTGAAGATATTTTTATGTATTCATCAATTCATTCAGGGTCAAGTAGAATTGGCGGGTCACGTCAGCTGCATCATGCATACCTACACACTGACGGCTGGGCAAGAGTCACGACGCAATGGAATCCTGAAAATGCAAGACGTGACACCGGCCCAGGGGGGCTACTCTCTAAGCCCGAAGTCCGTAATTTCGGGCTAAGTTGTGAGCGTATTCTAGTCCGTATCACCTAACCACTAAGAATTAATGACAACACGATTTGACAGTTACTGTAATTCATTATTAGCTCGAGTTCGGAACTAATTAAGTAAGTCCGTAGGTGATACAGAGTAGAATACGCCCGCAACTAAGCCCGAAACTACGGACTTCGGATTTAGAGAGTAGTCTCCCAGAAACAGATGGCAAGATGACTTGTACGCGTACCAGGCCTGGCTTGAGACTGCACGGGAGAAGAATGTCTTGGAGGCCTTTGTCCAGCAGCGGGACAGCAAGGGTCACATAAAAAACGTCAAACATCCTGAATAAGGCCCAGGAAGCGTCGTCAGCCTTAACAGACCCTTGTTAAGGCTGACGAAGAAAAGGGACTATTAATCAATCAGAAATGGGTCAACGAAGACCTAAATAAAAAAACCTTTTACCTCAGACATTATTGTGTTATTAACTACCTTCCCGCATTACCCACTTTTACGGTAAAGCCCTAATACGTACACAGCCTACATTTACCGGTTTAACTTAGAACCTACAGATATTCTCTTAGCCTGCCATTATGCAGAAGATATGTCTTTGTACCTATAACAATTTATCCATAGGTTTTTATTTACCCAGTATTTGTCACAGGAAATGACGCATCGATTGGCTCGTTAGCCAAGTGGATTGCTAAAGGGCTCCTAGGTTCAATACCCTAAAATGTGGCAGGGTTTTTCCATAAATCATTTCTCAGTGACATTCCGGCTGTAGAAATGTCATGCCTGATTGTAATGGGATCGTCTTCTGTCTCAGGGACTTTAAAGCTGTCGAATGCAGAGGGTGACAGGATTCGTGACAGGACGGGGGAGCGTGAGCCAATGCGAAGGAACTCCAGCACCTCGGACAAAGTTAGCTGCAGAACAACTGACAGACCCTGCGCCCGCCCGGGATGGAGGTAAAAAAACCTGGGTGTGCAAGTTAGACTTGCTCCAACTGCCTAACTATCACGATTCATGAGATACAGCCTGGTGACAGACGGATAGACAGGCAGACGGACGGACAGAGGAAGCCCTAAAAAAGGAGAAATATGGGTGTCCTTTACTATACACCATACATCTGCTTACCACTCTCGAGAATTCCAGGCGTGATATTCCTGACGCATGATCCTTCTAGGTAACTAATACGCAGTGCGCATTGGCAGGTATTAGTTCAATCTGCTTGCAGTCAAGTACACTGATCGTCAACAGTATGCGTCATGACGTGACGTCACATATTACCCTACACGGAAAGAATTGGTGAATATTTGTTTACAATGTTTTTTTTTTTCTCAGAAAAGGATTATGTGAAATTGGTGCAGCTGGTGAGCTAAGAGGAGGAAGTATAATCCTATCGCATGATAAGCGTAAGTAATGATAGTTTGGTAAAGGGTGGTCAAATTATTAAGTACGGTGGACATTCAGGAACTATGTGACGAAATTGTTCGTGTCTTGATGAGCCGTGAAATATTAAAATAATATTAATGTACGGGACTGTATAAAGCTCCCAATTGTATTCACCATCATCATCATCAACATATCAGCCGAAAGACGTCCACTGCTGGAAATAGGCCTCCCCCAAAGGGGTTGCCATAATCGCCACGCTTGGTAGGCGGGTTGGCGATCGCAGGGTAGCTGTTACAATATAGAGAATACTGCTGCCCATTCTCTGGTGAGTCCTTTAGTCGCCTCTTACGACACTCACGGGAAATGATGGGATTATAGATACCCAATCCATTTTTTTATAAAAAGAAATATATATGTCTTTTAATAGTTGTTTTTGCATGTTATCGTTTTGATTTTTGTGTGTCTTATTATTATTTTTTCTATAGAACTGTCTTAAAAAAAAAGTACATACAAGTCGTGTATTCCTATAATAGGCATACATGCCAGTACTCATATTTTGGTGTTTGTGTCCAGCTTGTAGTTGTGTATGTACTGCGATTGGTGTACCTACCCAATAATAAATAAATTAATAGAATTTCAAATTATTTGTGGTTTGCACGGTGCAAAATACAATCGATGTGGCGACGCTAAGGGGAGCCAAGGTCTTTTGGCTGAAATGATGACTTTGCAGTGCTCTTTTACGGATGGTATTACCTATAAGTTTTTATACGTTTGAAAAAAAGGAAAATAAATATGAGAACGTGCCAATTTTATGGATGGCGCGAGCGAAATAAATATTTGATTCTGTTTTCAAATATTTGATATTTTTCTCATTGCATGTTTGAGCAAGTCCGGTGCACAAAAACTTGTAATGCACACAATATCAATGACAGATTTTCCGTGCAAATAAGTTCGATATTAGCTTGAATACTCAACTCTTTCGTTGAGTGTACTTCAAAATAAAACATGTGCAAAAAAAATCTTCATATTTTTTTGCGATTTGCTATGCTTTACATAATTGAAAATGACTTCAAGATGCTCAAATAAGGCTGTACCTGCTAGTTTATGTATATCGGTGCAAATACGGATTACTTAAAAAAATATGATTATTAAAAACATCGTTCATAGCAAAGCATCATCGATATCATCAGCAGCATCACTATTTCCAGCGAAAGGTAATCGTAAATATTTTATGCATAAGCAGAATTAATGACTTGTTTCGCAGNATCACTATTTCCAGCGAAAGGTAATCGTAAATATTTTATGCATAAGCAGAATTAATGACTTGTTTTTGCAAATCTTATTCAAAAATTGTAGTGATTAATTTGAAATACTAATCTAACTATGTCGGCTTTGCCACGTTCTATTGCCATACAACGTGGCAATGCTTCCAGTCGACAGCGATGCGGATGCGAATTTTTTGACGCCATTTTTTAGATTGTCAATAATAAGTATGTTCTATCTACGTAAGACAATATTTTAAAGTGTTGGGCAGTTCTCACAGTCTCAACCTTCGAGCATCCAAAAACTTACTTATTCATATCCCTTCTCACCGCACCGGGTTTTTGTCTAATTCCTACGCTATTTCTACCATTAAACTCTGGATGCTACCCCTTGACATCAAGAAGGCTGAGTCTAAATTTTCCTTTAAGCGTAAAATCCGAAAACACTACTTGAAAGCCTGTCATTCTTAGATGTTCGCCGTCATGATTATTATGAATTCTCTTAATCGGTATGATTGTTATATATCATATTTTTTTTAGCATATATATGTATATTTTTTATTAGTATTATTTTATAAATATTATTTGTATATTCTTTCCGGAACATTAAAATTCAATTTTAAGTTTTATTTTTATTTATTGTACACCTACCACAGTATAGTCTTTATAACCCAAAGGTTAACTGGCAGAGAATGCCTTGTACCACTATTGTTTTTTGCAAATGTTGTACTTTTTAATGAATTTATTTTGGATACCGTTATGTTATAGTAATCTGTAATAATTATTTGTTTTAATAATCTTTTATAGTGTTTTATATTGTAATAATTTAAATTTATAATTCAGTGTAAAATTTCGAAACAGTGTAATAATTGTTAATGAAATAAATGAAATGAAAAATTGGACATAAAGTTTCAATAAATAAATAAATAAAACCCAACCTCCTCAAAATGTCTATCTCAAACTTTCATCATATGTAATTGAAGTAACCGTCATCTTATGGGAGCAAGAGAGGAGGAATATCCATGCACGCGTCTGCATTACTTCAGAACTTATCGAAAGGCAGACTTGGGCTGCGCATTCAACAGTATATTCTCGACAAATTGTCAAAAATATCAGGATAGGAAAATTCATTCATTTTTTCATTCATTCACTGTCGGACATAGAATTCTGTTCGTTTGGTCTAAATCCCTCCCTAGACACCGCAGTACGATCTGTGTCGCACTTAGCCAGACCGTTGACCGCAACCAAGTTCTGACGTCACAAAATGGCGGCCTAGTTGTTACCTACCTAGTACCTAACCGCGTAGTACAACCCCCACGGGTGTAATACGGTGTTATTAACCTATCCATGGCCCTGAACTTTATAGCCTAAGGTAAGTCTGTTCCTATGTTATAATCTAGATTCTAGATTTTACGACACAAGCTTGAAATTATTTAGTATTTTGCTGAAGTACAGCACAATTTTTTGAGTTTTTTTTTATGTTTAAAATTAGTCAGTTAAGTTCAAAATGAGATCCAAACAATTCTAGAATTCAATTCCTAAACTAATATTATTAGGTGTTCGAGTGTAGTGTTCCGTATGGTGTCGGACGTAAAGGAATAGCACTTTCCCATCACTTCCCGTGGGTGTCGTAAGAGGCGACTAAGGGACTCACCAGGGAATGGGCAGCAGCATTCCCTGTGCATTGCAACAGCTCCACTGCGATCACCAACCCGCCTGCCAAGCGAGATGATTTTGGCCAACCCGACCTTGGGGGAGGCCTATGACCTGGGGGAGGTGTATGATGATGATGATGAGCAAATAATGCTAAAAGAAACACACCCTTTTAGCATTATTTGCTCATAATACTTATTTACTTTATATTTCTATAGAAACGTTAGTTATGACATAATTTCTCAGTATTATTTAGAAACTAGCTGCCACCCACATGTATGTAGGGAGCATACTTCCGGGATGAAAAATATTCTTTGGCCTACTCCAGGACATTGCTTATCCGTATGCCAAGTTTCACCTAAATCTATTTAGCCGTTAAGACGTAACAAACGCAGTATGGATAGATACATTAGTTATGACGTCATTTATTAGTTCTTTATGAGAAATGTATTAACAAAATAACATCACATTGACTCATACAACGGTCATTAGTATCTTGATTAGGTTAATATGCATTATAAGTAAATAAACACTTTTATTATGATATTTAATGACTAAATCATTATCTTGAGGTATTCTTCCTTATGTAGGAAGTTTTACCAATATGGTGTGTTTTACATTAGAAATAATTAAATTAAAATAATTATCAATTAATACTTGAAAGTTCGCTTTTGAAAGTTATTTAGCCTTCGTTTTAACAGGATCTAACATAATATTATTATGGATATTATCAGATCTAATGACAAACAAAAAACTGGCCAAGTACGAGTCTGATTCGCGTGCCCCAGGGTTCCCCGAACAAATTTAATTTTTGTAACATGTTATTTTAACACTATAGACTTCTTAACTCTCTCTCTTGACTCTTTAACACTTATAGTTTTCCAGTAATCTATAGGTAATTAACTAATATCTTCATTTTTATAATTTGAATTGGCTCAGTAGTTTCGGAGATAAGGGGAGGAATGGTAATTTTTCGTCTAATTTCTTGAATAGCTTCAAAACTGTTAATTTTAAAATTTTGAAGACAATGTCGAAAAACTTTTTTTCGGCATTTTCTAGTTAGTCCCCCAAAAGTGACCCCAATATTCAAAATTTATTGACTTACGTAACGCGTCCGTGTTTGCGTCTCAGAAGTTTATATGTGTACCAAATTTCAACAGAATCTGTCCAGTAGATTCGGAGAAAATTGCCTGTGACAGACGGACAGACAACCGAGTGATCCTTTTAGCGGGACCCTTTCTTACGGATGTTCGGAACCCTAAAAACTGATCAAGTGCGATTCAGACTCCCATACGAAGGGTTCCGTATCATTAGGAGGACTTGCTTCATGCGAAATTTCATGATTCTAGGTCAACGGCAAGTGTCCATCCGTCTGTCTGCCAGCGGATTGTATCTCATGGATTGTAATAGGCATATTGTTGAAATTTGTAATAAAAAAATATATTAGGGCACCGTACATTTGAATGAGATTGAATGTTATATGAAAAGGCGGTTAATAAAGAAAGTTGTGCATTTTTGAAGAGCAGGACTTCGATAATGCATTACCGAAACAACGGAAGCAATAATCCAAGAAACTCTTCAATTCGAGAATATTATTTGTTTGTACTATGAAGACTTAACAATATTTGCATGACCCACAGTTACCATGAAATAAGAAACACCTTGAACGGATCATGATTTTTAAGACTCTTTTCCTTCACAACT
>NDFZ01001542.1:0-14194 GCA_002192655.3 Mamestra configurata | reverse complement strand
GTATATCTTTGGCAGTTGTTACGGATTGTCTGAAGCCAGGAAATCTTACTATCCAAGAAGTACCGTGTTACCGAGGTACTGGGTTGTGGAGGTATTCAGCTGAATCTGGTTTGACTGGAAGCCGAGCCCAATATGCTCGTAGTTGGAAAAAGGCAGATGATGATCAGGTGTAGAGGATGTTTTGGTGTGGAGATCGTTTGCCTGTGGTGTTTTTTTTTAAGGATGGGAAATCTTGATGGGAAATGACTTCTTCTGCTCTGGGTGGAGCGGAAGGGCGTGTCAGACTCCTACTGACTAAAACCCATCCGTGTTCCTTCTAAAGCCCTTTGCGTTCCGGGGCCGCGGTGACTCTTTCGAACAAATTCCGCAACCCTTTGCCTGTGGTGCTGCGCTCTCCATTGGTTTGATTGAATATATCTCTATCTCACTCATGCGTATAGTAGAAAAATACATACATTTNTAAAGCCCTTTGCGTTCCGGGGCCGCGGTGACTCTTTCGAACAAATTCCGCAACCCTTTGCCTGTTGTAGTAGAAAAATACGTAGGTACCAATGTATTTAAATTCATTATTAAAATTATTTCTTATCGAGGGTTTTTCCGTAGTCATGACCATAAAGTCGAGTGGAGGTCCTTCAAAATGACTCCGAAAATGGGCTTGATTTGAACGTTTCCAATCGTCTTANCTAAAGTCGAGTGGAGGTCCTTCAAAATGACTCCGAAAATGGGCTTGATTTGAACGTTTCCAATCTTCTATTATAATGCGCACAGCAAAGGAGTGGAACTCTCTGCCTGCGTATGTGTTTCCGAACGCATACAACCATAATCTCTTCAAAATTAAAGTGAACAGGCTTCTTCTGGGTAAGCTCGCTCCATCGTCGACTTTGTCTCTGTCATCTATATGACCTAGACTAGAGTCAAGAGCAAACCAATATTAAATAAAAAAAATAAAAAAAATGGCTTTTGTTTTGGTTACACAATTTTAAGGTGTTAGGTACACCTTAAAATTGTGTAACCAAAACAAAAGCCATTTTTTTATTTTCTACTATCAACACAAATAATTGCAAAAATCACATGTGGAGAAACTTACTCGCAAGCAAAATATTTATTTTTAACATTATCTATATAGTAGGTAACAATAAGTGCAAATACATTATGACCGAGATTGTCTGCTATCGTTTCGTCTGTCCAAAGGTTGTTTTTTGCGATATATAAGTGAACCTTTGGACTGACTTGATCCTTGCTATATTATCGGACGTTCAATAACAGTGGACCAGATAGCTGAAATAATTATTACTATTCGCAAGGAGTCTGGCCCAAGGGTTGTCTTTATCGAACTGTATAAATAAATCACAATTATAAGATTAATAATAAGGTACCTACTTAATTATTTATTTGGTTCATGGAAATTTTTGAGCTAAATTGTAGCGTTTATTTTGTCTACGAAAGTCTGATTACTGCGAAGTGTGGACTTTAGAATTAAGAATAAGTTATTTAATGTGTACTGTGGACGGATTGGCTTTGTTATCAAAAGTACCTTAGTATAGGTAAATACAGATCAGAGTGCCAATTGTATTCATTTTTAAGCAACGTGTACATTCGCATCTCAGTATCTCTCGCAATCTTTCAAAAATGTATGGAAATTGAGGCTTTTTTGACAAATGGCGGCTGAGAAGCAAATGCGAACTTTGCTTAAAAAATTGCAGAATTGGCCCTCAGCTTGTTATTCTCTCTTCTTGTTATTGGTATTGAAAGAAAGAAAGAAAAAGAGTATATTTGCGACATGCATGACGCATAGGTACCAAAAAATAAAATAAACAAAATTACAAAAGTTACGAAGTTGGGAAGATATGCGTTACATTCGCGCAAAACTGCCATCGCTCAGCATAATTCTGGGACTCGTGTGCGAGACAGAGCCACAGCGCTGATTTTCAGCGACAACCGGCCATATTGGTGAAAAATTACAATAACGGTTTTACTTCTACGTTGTAGAATCGCCAATTGAGTTAATTTGTACCTAATCATGCATCCTCTTTTAATATTGAGATGACATTAGACCTCGTTGCGCATTTATTGAGCGATTGATTCCCGGCTTAGGCAGATTTTCGTTTTTTTTTTGTAGAAAATTTGCTAGAAGCAGATCGTCATCTGTATTTGTGGCCGGTTCTCTTTTACGATTTCTTTAACGACCACATCATTACCTACTCCTGCCATTGTTTACGTAGAATTAGTAATATTGTTAAACGGTCGTGCGGAGGAGCTCGTGGCTAAATAATAACAGCCGCACGGGTCGATCTTCAAGGTTAAGCAACGCTTGCCGAGGTTGGTCTGTGGATGGGTGACCATATTAACATACCGAGACTCCTCTGTGCCTCGGAAAGCACGTTAAGCCGTTGGTCCCGGCTATCATTTGTAGATCTTTGGCAGTCGTTACGGATAGACGGATAGAAGCCAGAAAATCTGACACCAGTCTTGCCAAGGAGTACCGTGTTACCTGGTTAATGGGTTGTGGAGGTCTGGTAGGCAGCCGCTCCACGTAAAATACTGGTATTCAGCTGAATCCGGTTTAACTGGAAGCCGACCCCAATATAGTTGGGAAAAGGCTAGGCTGATGATGTTAAACGGTCGTGTTACAATTTTTGTGCAGGATTGCTAACTATATACGAAAAAAATATGATTTAAAAGAAATACTCCTTATTGTACAGTCAACAAAACTATCTAGTATACAAGCAAAAATACTAATTTTTCCACTGCACTGCCAATATTTATTTCTAACTAGTGGACCGCCCCGGCTTCGCCCGGATATTAATGTTTTTTCAAAATTTTCTTTCATAAGAACCTTCTCCTGACAATTACAAACACAACAAAAAAAGAATTAGCGAAATTGGTCCAGCCGTTCTCGAGTTTTGCGCTTAGCAACACATTTAGCGATTAATTTGTATTATATAGATGTGTGCGTTATAACTCTTTAACATACACATATTTTGACATACTTACGAGTGTGGTGTACAACAATTGTCTACTCAGCACAGTCGCTACTTTGTTTAAAGGTAGTTGCCTGCATAGCTAATAGCTTTGTTGACTGTACACCATACAAAAATTACATAAAGTATATTAACATGGAACAATCGGCGGTGTCTATAGTATAGTAACCAGATCTCCTTGACAAAATCAACCTAGACGTACCTCGGCATTCTCATCTGCGATCTAAGCGTACTATTAGAACATTTGACTTTTTTGACTGGCCTGTTGGTCGAGTGGTTAGTGACCCTGACTGCTAAACCGGAGGTCGTGGGTTCGATTCCCACCCAGGACAAATCTTTGTGTGATGAGCATNCTTTGAAAGTGCTTTATAACACTTATGTGCGCAGTCTTGTTGAATATGCTTCTCCCGTCTGGAGTCCAACCTACAATATCCACATAGACAGGATTGAACGCATTCAAAAAAAGTTTACCAGGCACTTGCGTTTTAAAGACCATAACTGTCCTTACCGAGCTGATTACACAGCCCGGCTAAGCTACTTCAAGTTGGACTCATTGAAGCGAAGAAGAGATCTAAACGATCTAACAACACTTTTTAAAATTGCTAACGGGTTAACATCAACTCCAGATCTCCTTGACAAAATCAACCTAGACGTACCTCGGCATTCTCATCTGCGATCTAAGCGTTCTGTTAGAACATTTGTAACAAAACCATGTCGCACAAACCTGGGTCGACATGCTCCCCTAAATAGAATGTTGGATTGCTACAATAGAACCTGCTCTATCGACAGCGGTATCGATGTTTTCTTTGACAGGCTACCAAAATTTAAAAACAAAATACTCAGTATTGACCTGTGATCAGCTGCCTACACCCTTTTGTCTCTTTTAATTTTTGATTTTGAATAGATTTTAATTTTTTTATGTTTGAAATATTTATTGTATTTTTTTCTATTGTACTTGATTTCTTTTTGTTTCCAATTTAATTTAATTCAATATAACTGTTGTTTTGAAATTGTTTTAATTATTTTATTTTATTGTAATTAATTTAACTTATTCGCTATGTGACATACCTATATTTGACATCTTTTATTTACTAACGATTTTTTTTGTTATCAATTGTATTAGTGTAATTTATTTTATTTTGTAATGCATTGTTTAAATTTAATTATTATTTTGTTTCAAATGAACTAATGAATCTTTGTTAATCATGTTAATCTTTCATAGAGAATATTGTGCATAATAAGTGATGTATTTGCACAGAATTCAATACCTATAACTTCCTGTTTTTTTTTTTTAAATTGTAAATATGTCGTTGGTGTGCCTTACTTAATAAATAAATAAATAGTAACGCGGGCGGAGCCGCGGGCGGCAACTAGTTTGAAATAAATATGTTCGATTCTGAATTTGATTTTGATACTTTATTCTAGGTTTTTTTTCTGCCAGCGGCTTCGCCCACGCACCAGTGTTTGTCTTTTTCGTACTCTTTTTGTCCAGCATTCGTACGATGAGACTAGTACTACAGCTATAATAAATCTGTTTAAAAACATATATTTTAACACAATATCTCTTCGAGACTGTTACGAATAGACAGACACATCCGGCTCCGCTTATCGTCTTGTTTTATTTTATTTATCACTAACAATATGTTAACAATCGCTATCTATGACTTATTGAACCTTCTTATCCCCAAACCGGAGGTGCAATCATTATCAGTATTTTATGTTATCTGTGGCCAAAAAAAAACTGTTATGTGACATTATGACTTTGAGAGTAAAGGGTTACTGATAAGAAGTTTTTGTAGTAACCGCTTAGAGATGGGTCTCTATATGATTCAATCACTTACGTACAATTAGCATCACACCTGTTTAACTTTGGGTAGGTAGGCAGTGGTTCATTGGAAATCCGTATAACAATCTTCCCGACCGAATTTCGATCATGGTGGCCAATCACAACGGAGATTAGCGAAGTACGCAGGAGATATTTTCGTGCATAACTGTATGTTCACTGTCTGTTCTTCTCCGTTGATATTTCAATCCGACACGACCGGGGAGGGATCAAGCGCAGGCGCAACGAATTTACGTGCTTTACGAGGCACAGGGGAGTCACACCACCAACTTTCAAACTCCGGGTTGATACTAAGAAATCCCCAAAGAAAAACCCGATACTGCTTTTTGCCCGACCTGGGAATCGAACCCAGAGCCCCAAGCTCAGCAATTGCGCTTGAGAAATGCAGCCACGAGAACAACGAGGGAGTTATGACTACTTATTGCATGTTATAAGTACCCTGACTGAGGCACAGAGGGCGAGCCTATGGCCTCCCATACCGTTCACCATCACCCACAGCTCGTCTTCACCCACTACTGAGCATAGGCTGCTTTTTTTTTTTAAATTTAAAATGTGTTTGCTCTTGACTCTAGTCTAGTTCATAGATGACAGAGACAAAGTCGACGATGGAGCGAGCTTACCCAGAAGAAGCCAGTTCACTCTAATCATTTTATCATTATAACCTAATATTAATTTACCGATTACAAATAAACCTCTAGGTATATTTATCAATAAATCGCTTCTCCCTATCGTCTACATCACACCATCTCCAAATAAAATAACGGAACCGACTGTTTACAAAAGGAATTTATTTACCTTCACTCCATTTCCCCGTGAATCCGATATCTAATATTAAGGCAAGTAAGCTGGTGACGGTTGTACCCCGATGTGGTCACCAGTGGGGTTATCTTGGGACCACACGGTATTATAAGCTGGGCGCATCACGGCTCAGCACGGCGAAGTAAGGTGGCCACGCGTTTAGGGTAACATTGGGAACGCCCGGGTTATTAGAAAAATAATAGAGTAGTTTTACGGCGGACTGACGACATTGTTGCCATTGTAGATAGAACCTTTATGAGGCTGGAACAGGAACGTGGGGATGGGCAGTAAAACAGAGATGCTTTTGCTCAGCAGTGGGCAAAGTCGGGCTGTGGATGATAGTGAAGACCGTGAGCACANTTATATGATTCAATCACTTACGTACAATTAGCATCACACCTGTTTAACTTTGGGTAGGTAGGCAGTGGTTCATTGGAAATCCGTATAACAATCTTCCCGACCGAATTTCGATCATGGTGGCCAATCACAACGGAGATTAGCGAAGTACGCAGGAGATATTTTCGTGCATAACTGTATGTTCACTGTCTGTTCTTCTCCGTTGATATTTCAATCCGACACGACCGGGGAGGGATCAAGCGCAGGCGCAACGAATTTACGTGCTTTACGAGGCACAGGGGAGTCACACCACCAACTTTCAAACTCCGGGTTGATACTAAGAAATCCCCAAAGAAAAACCCGATACTGCTTTTTGCCCGACCTGGGAATCGAACCCAGAGCCCCAAGCTCAGCAATTGCGCTTGAGAAATGCAGCCACGAGAACAACGAGGGAGTTATGACTACTTATTGCATGTTATAAGTACCCTGACTGAGGCACAGAGGGCGAGCCTATGGCCTCCCATACCGTTCACCATCACCCACAGCTCGTCTTCACCCACTACTGAGCATAGGCTGCTTTTTTTTTTTAAATTTAAAATGTGTTTGCTCTTGAGTCTAGTCTAGTTCATAGATGACAGAGACAAAGTCGACGATGGAGCGAGCTTACCCAGAAGAAGCCAGTTCACTCTAATCATTTTATCATTATAACCTAATATTAATTTACCGATTACAAATAAACCTCTAGGTATATTTATCAATAAATCGCTTCTCCCTATCGTCTACATCACACCATCTCCAAATAAAATAACGGAACCGACTGTTTACAAAAGGAATTTATTTACCTTCACTCCATTTCCCCGTGAATCCGATATCTAATATTAAGGCAAGTAAGCTGGTGACGGTTGTACCCCGATGTGGTCACCAGTGGGGTTATCTTGGGACCACACGGTATTATAAGCTGGGCGCATCACGGCTCAGCACGGCGAAGTAAGGTGGCCACGCGTTTAGGGTAACATTGGGAACGCCCGGGTTATTAGAAAAATAATAGAGTAGTTTTTCAATATAATCTGAACTTTGATAATATCATGCAGACGTTATTTTGTATACGCTTGTAACAGTAATCTCTGGAAGTAGGCACTGAACAGATTAAAAAATATTACACAGATACATATAAAGCAAATGTAACTTATTATGTTGGATTGTACCATTACTTACACTACTTAACGAATTTGAAACATTGGAAAGAGTTCTTACCATGTTTTTTATTATTTCATACTGTGAACATAAAACGAATACTAAAGAAAATTAAAAGTTTGTGTTCATATCTCAGTTTCTAGATAAAGCGCATACAAAAGTCACGTTTGTTCTATAAATAAACCCTACTCTTAAATGATGTAAAGTAAAGTATTTCGGACGGACTGGCACTTTTTATACTGGGACTCGTGAGATTTGAAACATGATTAACAAAAAGTGGGGTGTCTTTCTATGCAAAATCACAAGCAAATCGGGAAGACGATTTGGACTTCAAATCGTAACAATGTTAAGTGCATCTCAATTTAAAATAAATTCGGATTTTTTTCTGATGACACACACGTGATATTTTGATGATTAGAAACTAAAATAACGCGACAGCTGTATTTAGATCGCAGCAGTTATATTTTTACTACCTGCGATGTTTTACCAGAACTTGAATTAAACCAAATTAAAATATGAATTCGCTCTACGATATTTGATGAAATTTTTAATTAGTCAACCTAATTACGAAATTATAAATTAAATCATATATTTTGAGACTTGTGTAGTTTTATTGTTATCCTTATCAATGTGTTTGATATATTTATTTGGAAATAATCATAATTTCATTTTCACTTGTTACTTTTTTACCGACTTCAAAAAAAGGAGGAGGTTCTCAATTCGTAGGAACCTCTTTTTTTATGTATGTTCCTCGATTACTCGAAGATGGCTGGACCGATTTGGTTTTTTTTTTTATTTGAAATGGTATACTTCCCAGGTAAAAGTTTAGTAAAGTGTAGTAAAGTGAAGGAAAAAAAAACTTTTTACAAAAAAATACAACCGACTTCCAAATAAAAAACAAAAAGTATAAAATAACTTTAATTTCGGCAGTCGGTGTCAAAAACGAAAAAACAACCAAAAACACCGACTGCCGAAATTAAAGTTATTTTATACTTTTTAGTGTTTTTTATTTGGAAGTCGGTTGTATTTTTTTGTAAAAAGTTTTTTTTAAATATTATGTCCCAACTATTTATATTTTTCGATGGTCACCCCACAATCTGCTAAACTGAAGCAAAGAAAATAAAGGTATTAAGTTTTCTATTAACTCTCGCTCGCTGGATATTATTGGCAATAATGTCAATCCGGGATTTGGCACCGCTGTAAATACCTTTGCTCCTTATATTTTGTCAGTTTTCATTACAGGGTTATATTGGGAATAGTCTTGTATTGTTTGGACTCGGATATTTACTATTTGAAGATGGTTTAACGTGACAAATAATAGCCATTATATATTTGTTTGGATTAATTTGATTCGTTGGTTTAATTAATTATTATTTTATTAGGATTAGTCTAATTTGAAAGCAATTTAAGAAGCTCGTGGCTAAATAAGTCGCACGGATAGATCTCTAAGGGTAAGCAAAGCTTTTCGAGGTTTGAGCATGGATGGGGGACGAGGAGGTTCTCAACTCGGTTGTATTTTTTTGTAATGTTTGTTAAAATTTCTATGGGACCAATCGGAACGTACTTATATCCTTTCACATGAAAGAAGATTTTTTGAAATCGGTTCAGCATTTTAGTTTTAAAATCAAAATAGCTGGAGGGAATAGAAAATATATCATCCAAGTAAACGACTTTGCGTGTTTTACTTTCCTGTGGTCGTGTTAGGTGTGGGTGTGTACCACTAAAAAAAAAACTATTATATTCAAGTGTAAAATAAAAAAAAACTATTTTACAAAAATACAACTGACTTCCAAATAGAAAAAAAAACACAACAAAGTATAAAATAACTTTAATTCCGGAAGTCGGTGTTAAAATACGAAGAAACATCCAAAAACACCGACTTCCGTTTTTGTAAAAAAAAATTGTTTTGATATTGTTTCGTTAATGTAGGTATGTATAATCAGCTACCCAACATCACCCTTTAATACGACCACGCACTTTTGGAACACCCTGTATATGACGGAGTTATGCCCGAACAATCATAAAAAAACCTCGAATTGATAACTCCCTCCTTTTTTGAAGTCGGTTAAAAATAGAATAATAATAATAATAAATATATCATTTATTTCAGGTAATAAAGACCCATAACATGGATACCTTACAGACTATCATTCATATTTATAAAAACCACAAAAATATGAATATTATACTATTTCACACGAATTGACGGCGTCGTATTGCGCTGCGTGGTGAATAAGAGGTTATTTTTATGCAACAACACAAACAATCTAAAAATATTCTTAATGCCATCCCATCATCTGTCGTCATTCATCATCCGAGTCTGACAGAGATTCATATTTGTAGCGCGAACCAGTTATTTAATATGATTTGCTGAAATAAGTAAAAGCCCCAGATTTCCCCTGGGTGGGAAAGCTTTCATTCCAAATACTTATAGCATTTTTTATGACCTCCTTAACTTATTATGTCGAAGCTCCGTATTTATTTTCATGATGAGAACTATTTCGAGGTTATTTTTATAGTTTTTTTAGCTAGCAATTTCAAGAAGAAATAAGAAAATAAAAAGAGGTAAAATAATGGCGAAACAGGAGGTGTATGTATGTGTGTGTGTGTGTGTGGGTATGTGTTGTGTGTGGAGAGTATTTCTTAAATAACTAGTTACAAAACCATAAAAAAAACATTGCAGTGGGCAAGCCCCCCAAACAATATGCATGTACCTATCTAATTTGATTGATGAACAGCCGGTCGATTCTGTAAAGATGTTGAAGTGAAGACTTGAGTGAATGACAGCTCACTTCGTGATCACGTAACATATCGCCCAAGTCTTCACTTCGAAATGTTTACAGAATCAACCGGTTGTACGCATAACTCGACAAAATGTACTGAAGAGCTCATTTTTTTTTCGCGATTTAGGCTTTGGTCCCATAGTAAAAGTTATTTACATGATTTTTCATGAAAGACGGTTAACGATTTCTCGGATTTTTCGACGACTTGAATAAAAAAAAAGAAAGAAAAAGAGTTTAATATGCGCCAAATTTACCATAAAGAATAAACAAAATTAGTGTTTTTTACAGGTTGGGAAAATAGGCGTCACATCCACGCAAAACGCTATCGCTCAGCATAATGCTGGGATGGAACATGACGAGACAGAGCCAGAGCGCTGGTTTTCACCGGAGCACCATATAAAAATCAATCTACCTGCCTATTCCCAACTTTATGGGGTCTGGCTTACAGTCTATTCGGATTCAGCTGAAGACCAGTATTTTAAATGGAACGAATGTTTATCTGACCTGTGTAACTGCGTGATACCCCTTGGCAAGTCTGGTGATAGATTTTCTGATTTCTGTTATCGGTAACGACTATCAATGATGTTTAAATGTCAGCCGGGACCAAAGGCTTCGTGCTTTCCGAGGCACGGAGGGGACTCAGTATGTGATGGATGGTCACCCATCTACGGACCGACCTCGCCAAAGCGTGACCTCGCGAAAGTCATCATCATATGCTCAGCCTTTTCCCATCTATATTGGGGACGGCTTCCAGTCAAACCGGATTCGGCTGAATACCAGTATTTTAAGTGGAGCGGCTGTCTGTCTACCAAACCTCCACAACCCATTAACTGGGTTACACGGTACTTCTTGGCAAGACTGGAGTCAGATTTTCTAGCTTCTGAAAATCCGAAACGACTGCCAGAGATCTACAAATGACAGCCGGGACCAACGGCTTAACGTGCTTTTCCAGGCACGGAGGAAACTCGATATGTTAAGATGGTCACCCATCCACAGACAGGCAGGTTAAAAAATAATGTATCTCACTATCTTAATCTCTTCTTCCGAACTGCCTTCTCCACAATTTCCTTTCTGACGTCGTTGTGGTCAATAATGAAGTACTTTTTATTTAACCGCGTGAGAGAGCCTGACTGCACTTTTTATAGGATCTCCCACTTTTTACTGAAACCTTATCTATACGCAGATGTTGTACGTGAATGTACCACTTTTTGTGGTCTAAATTAGGTCTCTGATTGTCGCTTACATTGGAGTAAAAATAACTTTGCTTTTAAAGCTGAAGTAATGATCCTTTTTCACTAAGCGTTTTTTTACGTTTATCTTTTGGGTAGTCGCCACTCGTTCTGTCTAACGGCCGGTTTCAATAACATGTAGAAAACTAAAGAAAACCTACTTACGGCCGGTCTCAGTAACGTATCTACCTCCATGTAACTAACTGTCAAATTAGCTACCAACGGCAGCTGAACCGTCATTTTGTCGAAGGTAGATACGTTACTGAGACCGGCCGTAAGTAGGTTTTCTTTAGTTTTCTACACGTTTGGTAAGAAAGTATGAAAATTAATTATTTATCTTATAGCATTACTAGCGTTCGGGCAGTTCGTTGCTCTAAGAAAGGCGTGGAAAAATATTGCGAGGAAACCGGCGTATCCTAGAACAGCAAAATCATAGATATCATGACATCCTATGTTTGCATACAACGTGTAACTGAATAACCGCAGTACCTGAAAAGGGGTCATTGTACTCATCATTATGAACCACACTGTTACTAGGGAACCAAACCCGAAATCGCGAAAAATAACCAGCTGTTCAATACATTTTGGTCAAGTTATGCGCACGTTCCGATTGGTCCCATAGAAATTTCATCAAAATCGGTTGAGCAGTGTGGGTTTTAAATCTAAATAGCTGGAGNCTTTCCCTAATAACTGTTCATAGGTACCTGAACAATTAAATATGAATCGTTTTTCATTATTAGACAATGTTAAGGATCACGAGAGATGATGATTCGGGACAGCTTTGTGTCATTAATTCCGTTTTTCAAATTAAAAATGTCAATAATTGTAGGTGGGTCAATGACCGTTATTCCACGATTATCTGGCGCCTACTATAAAAAGTTTTTCAAGAGTTTCATGGAGTTTCTGCATATATCTGAAAGTTGTCATTGCAAAACATTTCGCCAAATTGACGTTTGCTGACGTTGCTGTACATCGTCATATTTTATATCATCACAATTGACCAATACCTATTGCTTATAATGTTGATCAATATTCATTGCCCGTGTAAGCGCACCTTTAGAATATAGGCCTTTGACGCATACCTACCTACACTTTAAAGGCAGGTAAATCTTACTGCAAAGCGACAATGTAATAATAGTCTGCGACGCAATTACTTACCTGGCTAGGGCGGAAAATACATCGTTTGTTGGTATCAACTTTAAATAAATATTCACCCCTCATTAGGGTTCATATGTTTTTTAGAAAAGTTGGGACATGAAAAACATTTTTATGGGATCCTCGACGTACATGAGGTACTAGACAAGTGGCTTTCCGTCAGCAGTAGCGTGGTGAAGGTTTGTCATAACATCAAAAATGTATGGATTGACAAACGCTGCCCAAATGTCACGTGGTCAATCCCTTAAATATCTTGGCATTTCGACCATCGCATTCGTTGATAGAATGGCTCCTTATCTAGAGCCTCTGCATTAACAACGTATTTGATAAGTAATTCGTAGAATTTGGTAGAAAAACAATGAGGAAAATTGATATTTTCATTTACAAATGAACCTAATCTATAGAGCATTTAGTTCGTCGACGTGTTTGTGGATTATTGCTGTCATAGTATTGTCAAAGAATCCTTTGAGCTTATTCCTAATGTAACAATTGGTAAAAAAATGTATTTGCCTGTATATATTCTGTCTTTTGCTGTATACAGAAAAAGTTGGTATTACGTTTTTTTCTTACTACTCCGCTATTCTTCTCTTATATATTTTCTTCGGGAGCTAAGACATGGACCCGAGCTACATTGACTGGGCTGTTTTCTATTGAACACCACTGTTGGCTCTGGTTTTCTGGAGTTGCTGTTGTTGGGAATAATGTAGCGGAATTGTCCCATCAAAAACATTACCGCAGTTGGGTAAAGAAACCCTTTCTAGGAAAAAAAAAATACATACCCGCGAAATGTAGAATGTCTAATTGTCTATGTTTTTCATGAATACATGGTCACGCTACTGTTTATTTCTAAGCATTCGTCTCCTAGCTAAAGCCACGCATTTCTTTGGCTGGTTTTAACTAAAAAAGACGTCATTAAGCCCGGGTTAATGAGAAGAATTTCTATTTGTGGGCAAATTTGCATCGCTCCCTTTTTGAACATTAATAACGAGGCTTTTAGGGACCCGTAAGGCATTTACTTTTGTGGTCATTCACTCTTATGCCGTAGTTATTATTTAAATATACCAGGTATAATAGTCGGAGGAGTTCGTTGCTGAATGATAAAAGTGCGGCTTTTATCATTCAGCAACGAACTCCTTTAGATCTCCGATTGATCTTAAAGGTTAAGCAACACTTGCCGAGGTCGGTCAGTGGATGGGTGACCATCTTACCAACCGAGACTCCTCTGTGTCTCGGAAAGTACGTTACGGGTCCCGGCTGTCATTTGTAGATCTTTGGCAGTCGTTACGGATTATCAGAAGCTAGAAAATCTAACACAAGACTTGTCAAGAAGGACCGTGTTACCCAATTACTGGTTTGCGGAGTTCCGCGTAAAATACTGGTATTCAGCAGAATGTGGTTTGACTGGAAGCTGACCCTAATATAGTTGGGAAAAGGCAAGGCAGATGAATAGGCGATTGTGATGCGTATTGAGCAACAGTGGACAACTGGACGTCTTCAAGCATATTGGTGATGATAGTTAATTGAAAAACGTACTAAGAACAGGGCAGACCGCATGTTTTTTTGACGCCACAAATTGGCCCTTCTAGATTAAAGGGAAATTGCCACGCGGTCGGCAATCTTCGGAAGCAGTCACACGACCGCGTCAGAAGATTGCCTTCTTCGCGAGATATTAAAAATGACGTGTTTCTTGCCTGGTGACAGCTATATTCGTGACAATCTAAGAAGTCTTCTTATATAGTAGAAAGTCAAAATCAATTCATTTATTTCAACTAGACCATTAAAAGGCACTTTTGAACGTCAAATGTACAGTTTTAAATTAAAATATTAGTGACTTTAGTTATCCATTCGCAAAAAGTAGATTCTTATGGAGAAGAA